>JAHFWG010000087.1:270882-287294 GCA_020233015.1 Callinectes sapidus | reverse complement strand
AGAGAGAGAGAGAGAGAGAGAGAGAGAGAGAGAGAGAGAGAGAGAGAGAGAGAGAGAGAGAGAGAGAGAATATGAAATGAAAGAAAAAAAGAAGCATAACGAAAATTTAATGTACACAACGCTGTATCAAACCTTTTTAATCTCAGAGTGTCTTTAATGAATCTAAAATCAAAAGAACAAAAAACTCTGAATAAAAAATTAGTACAGCTAGATAAAGTAATGTACACTCAAGTAATAATGCACACGCTACGGTCTTTATTCCCAGTGTGTTGTCAGTGAGCTAAACCTTCTCAATCTTAAGTGTGTCTTCAGTGAATATTAACACAGAATAAAGAAACGAAAATAAAAGAAAAACTGAGTCACCCACACAAAGTAATATACACGCTGCTGTCTCAATTTCCAGTGTGTAGTTAGTGGGGCAAACCTCCTCAATCTTAAAATGAGCTTAGTGTATAGAAAGATAGAAAAAAAAAGAAAAAAAAAAGTATGGAGATATATAAAAAAAAAGGATCACCCACAAAAAGTAATATACAAGCTACTCTCTCAATTTCCAGTGTGTTGTTAGTGGGGCAAACCTTTTCAATCTTAAAATGTGTCTTCATTGTATAAAAAAACTGAAAAAAACCCTGAATCGCCGACACAAAAGTAATATACACACTCCTGTCTCAATTTCCAGTGTGTAGTTAGTGGGACAAACAAACTTCTTGAGAGCAAATAAGTAACAGGAATCTCATGGTTACCGTCAAATAAACTCACTTCCCCTGTTCTTCCGACACTTTCCCGAGCACTGACTCAGTACTGCGCCCGCCTCACCGTCACTGGCCGCCGCTGCTCCCTCCACTACACTAACCACGTATTAAGAAGAGGACACTGAAGGAGGTTATCATAGAAGTAAGTGTATGTTATTTACTTGTTTTTTTTTTCACACCTCACGCATGCTTTTCTTCTTTTTATTGCTATTATTATGTCTTGTGATGTAGATTCTCTCTCTCTCTCTCTCTCTCTCTCTCTCTCTCTCTCTCTCTCTCTCTCTCTCTCTCTCTCTCTCTCTCTCTCTCTCTCTCTCTCATTGTTTTTTTTCCTATCCTTTTTTCTTCTCACTCCACTTCCATCTCTTTCTATTCTTCCTCCTCCTCCTCCTCCATTTCCTTTTTGTTTTCTTTCTTCTTCTCCCCTTCTTCCCGTTCTTTAGTTTTTTTGCTTGTTCCTTCTTCCCCCACTTCTATTCTTTCTCTCCGTTTCCTCCTCCTCCTCCTCCAATTCCTTCTCTTTGTTATCTTCTTTCTCTTCTCTCTCCTTCTCCTCCTCCAGACCATTAATTTAATTTCGTTCGTTCCTCTTCTTCAGCCTCTTTCCCTTCTCTCTTTTCCTACTTCAATCCTTCCTTTACTCTTACGTCTTTTACACATTTTTCACTGCACTTTTCCTTTGGCCTTTTCAGATTTTTTTTGTCTTCCTTATATTTTATTTTATTTATTTATTTATTTATTTTTTGCTCCGTTCGTCGTCTTCACTTTTATTTGTCGCATTCAATGTTTAACTACTTGATTTAAAATTTTAACATTTTATCGTGTTTATCGTAAGCGTTGATCGTGTCATATATAATTTAGTAGTATAATCTAAGTAGGGATAAGAAGTATATAGAAGAGGGTGAGGGAAATTTAGATAGAGGGACAGTTTGAAAGAGGATATGCAAAAAAAAAAAAAAAAAAAGAGAAGAGCAGACGAGAGACTGAGGAGGATGGAAAAGACCAGCGAGGAACAGAGACCTCATATCAAAATGGGCTGAATAAGATATAATTTACTAAATGAAGAAGAATTTTACACTTAAGATATAATCAGTCAGTCAATTAGACGGTTAACAAATCCCTTCATCTAACCAGCCAGACAGTGAGTGAGTGAGTGAGTGAAACAGTCAGTCGATAAGTTAGTAGGTCAGTCAGTCAGTCAGTCAGTTGCACGTTAGCCGGATAAGAAAAAAATAAAATAAGAAAAACATCACAAACTTTTTTTCCCTCCGTGTCAACAAACATTCACCAAACATTAAATAACAAAGGAACACGAAAACTAACATGATAATGCCGGAGTCGTGTTACAAAGCTACAATTCTTCTTCAAGGGAACTCACTGTGTCTTGTGTTTATGGAAGCAAGGGAAGGTTAGGTTAGCCAGCCGTGTGTGTGTGTGTGGGGGGGGGGGGGGCTCGCTCTTTGACAGTGTGTGTGCGTGTTTGGCCAAATGCTTGACTCTCCTCTTGATCGTTTGACATCCTGACTTCAAAATGACAAGATGACGTAGTGGAAAAACAATGTCTGCTTTAAAGAAATATCAGACGGTGATGCGCTTCTGTGAGAAAATAACACACACACACACACACACACACACACACACACACACACACACACAAACACACACACACACACACACACACACACACACACACACACACACACACACACACATATAGATATGTTGAAGATAGATAGAAATGTAGATATTTAATTGAATACAGCCTGGAGCTATGTAATATGGTAGATAAGCGGGCGCGCGTGCGCATATACACACACACACTTTTCCCGAGAAGTGAAAACATAAATAGTAATAATAGTAATAGTAGAGTTAATCCTTTCACGAATTAAGTCGAATTACTTGACCGTAAAAAAAAGAAAAAAGTAACTATATTATGGATATCACATTTTCTTTCTTTTCATGAGGTAAGGCCTCAGACTTGGCTAGTGTGTGGCGAGGCCCTGTGAACCAAGTGTAACCATCGAGGCAGCCACACTGTCCATCCTATCCTGCAGTGACTGGCAACTCAGTGCACCTTAGCTTTCTTTTATGTATAAGGAAGGCGGCCAAGGGGGAAAAAAAGCCCACTGAAGCGCCGGTCCCTGGGAAAGTTCAGATTCACCAGCCAAAAGAATGGGATAAGTGTCTCGATACTTACATCTGCTTACAAAATTAAAAGAAATGTTGTACTACACATTTCCAGTGGCTCAGGCTTAGCATTCCTCTTTCTTTCCTGATTTATTTACTCATTTTTTGCCTTCAATATATGTTTAACCACTTCAAGTGGTGGGACGCATTTCTACTTACAATTTTGAGAACAATTAGATGATTTTATCGACACTAAGAAAGCTTTATGGATGTCAGAAGATTGATGGCCACAGTCTTCACTATTCTGATCCCCCACATAAGATTCTGAAGCTGTATAGAACCGTGAAATAATAAGGAAAATAGATGTGAAAT
Organism: Callinectes sapidus; assembly: GCA_020233015.1. Taxonomy (NCBI): domain Eukaryota; kingdom Metazoa; phylum Arthropoda; class Malacostraca; order Decapoda; family Portunidae; genus Callinectes; species Callinectes sapidus. Next base: position 284,046 of record JAHFWG010000087.1, on the reverse strand, counting down.
GCGTCACAGTACTGAAGGGATTAAGGCTGTTTCTCCTCCCGTAGTCATAGCGTAGGCGATGGATAGGCAAGAGAGCACTAGGTGGATCCGTTCCCTTCCCCTTTAACCTTCCCACTCGCCGCTGCTCACCGCTACCCATTCAAGGCTGGCTGAACCCTGCGCCCGCCACTCACTCACCTGAGAAAACACTAATGGTATGCTTGGGTTCGACTCCCGTATTATGTATTGTAGTCACAGCCGCTAACGTCAGAACCAATGCATCTTCTTCCTCATTCCCGAATAGTGAGACCAGTTTTCCTTTTTTTATTTATTTATTTTTTCGTCTAATTGAGTATTTTTGTCTTTTAAGGTTTCGTGCATACTGGAATATTACTTTTTTTAATACAATACTGGGTTTTTACGGGAATCTATGGTTAAATGAGACCACCTAATGGCGACCTTCTATCTGAAACCCCACCCATTTGGGAACCGTTACCCCGAGTGGAAGCCCTTAACCTCGAACAGTGTGGCCAGGATTCGAACCCATACGCTTGAAGACCAGCGGGTACCCAAGCGTGAGTGGCTCTACTGTATCTGTATCAAAACTATCGCAGTCAGTGTAATTGTTGAAGATCTGGCTGGAAAGGGCAGGGAAATGCTGGAAAGGTTGAATAACAATTGTATCTACAGTGTTTGTGAGAGACACTTAACCTCTTCAGCAGTGGGACGCATTTTTATATACATATTCTGTTTACTATTTCTTGATTTTATAGAGCTTCAGAAACTCGTGTGGGGATTGAAATAGTACCAACTCTGGCCATTAATCTTCTGACCTCCATAGACCCTTGTTAATGTCAATAAAATCGTATAATCACACTCAAAACTCGTGAAAAAAGTGTGTACCAGTACTGAAGGGGTTAATGAAGCGACTGCACATTACCCGGAACATAAGCTTTGTCAAATATCACTAGACACGTGTTGGTTGCTGTTATGCAATGGGTAATTCCGAGTGTCCATTTCTTTACGCTACTGAAGATTATATATGTTTTGTTATCTTTGATGACACGCACGCTCCAATGTACATGATAACGACTAGATAACAACAAGATAACGACAATTCAGGTTCCTTTGTGAATGTTAGCAATACTCGTACAAGAAGGGTCTCTATCATCTGTTCCTAGACACTGCTGAAGGAATAATTATACTGTTATCTTTTTAATGGAGTCTTTATACAGTCAGAAACATATACACACCACTCCAGTTTTGCTTGACCCCTTCAGTATCATGGCGAGTTATCATACCCATTCTTCTTACTATTTGACGGTCTTATACAGCTTCAGAAACTAACGAAAGGAATAAAATAGTACGAACTCTGGCCATTAGTCTTCTGACCTCCATAAACCCTTAGTATTTTCAATAAAACTACCTAATCACTCCCAATATTAATGGTATATAAATAAATGCCTCACGTTACTGAAAAGGTTAAATCTATTTTGTTATATCATCGAAAAAAATAGTGTTACTTTGATTTTATCCTTTTTCTTTCTTTCTATAGTACATGATTCGCTGGGATTGATTTCTTTTACCTATTTATTAATCTTTATCATGTCACACAATACCACCAATTTTCTTAAAGCAACATGAAATCAACCAATCACGAATACAAAACATCGATCTCAGTTAAGAAACACACACCACAACACCCAGAAGAGGCCCTTGATAGCAGTACTTCTCTTCTAAGCCCTGACAACAGCACCACCTAGCGGCCCGCGGCACTCCCCTCCCCTCCCCGGCCTGCGCTGCACTACTGGTTTGTATCACAGCCGAGTGGTGCTTTAGAGACGCAACTTCTATCGGTCACTGTTAATACTTTCCGCACGACTACGTGTTTCCTACAGCTCATCACAACAACTGATTGCACACAGCCTGATGCGATGCGAGGCCACACCAGCGGAAATGGCAAAGGTAAGTGTATTGACATGATTTACATAAATATTTCAATACCAGATCACGTCAGGATGGAAAAAATAAAGGTGTGTGTGATGGAAAGTTGACCCCGGCAGAGGTGGCAGATGGATTGGTTCTACTCTCTCTCTCTCTCTCTCTGTGTGTGTGTATGTGTGTGCTTCCCCCTTAGTCTTGATATGGGTACCTCGGTGGGCTTTTTAATTGTTTTTATTATCCTTGGCTGATTTCTCTCTCTTAGATTAAACGAGAAGAAGAAGAAGAAGAAGAAGAAGAAGAAGAAGAAGAAGAAGAAGAAGAAGAAGAAGAAGAAAGAACAATAACAGTAAGAAAAAGCCTACGACCGCCAATTCTTATCTGTCCAGAAGGATCTTGCATATCACACAAACTTCTATTTACAACTATTTTTTTCTTATGTTTTTCCGGTTCATTATCACTTTATTTATTTGTTTACTTATCAGTCTATTCAGTTTAGAAATGAGAGCAGAGAGTGTCGCGTGGCAAGACTGGAGTGGAGTGCAGCGCGGTGAAGACCAACCCACCACGTCCCACACACTCACCGGGACCCACAACATACACTAGTGAATCGTGTGGCGTGTGGCGGTCTAGTATGCTGCAGTGTGTAGGTCAAGGAATACCTCTGTTGGTCCTGTTTTTTTCATCTTGTTCAATAAATACATATAAATCAGTCTCCCCACAATACTCAGGTGAAGTGCGACCAACACACCGCTCCTGTGTGTCTGTATAAATTGTGCTCGTATTTCACTGTTGGCCAAGGGAACACTGATAAACCGATTGCTGCTTGCTCGTGTGAAGGGGTGAAAGTTTACACACACACGCACACACACACACACACACACACACACACACACACACACACACACACACACGCACACCATTTCTTTGCTCAATGAGGATATTAAACATTAACATTGTCAAGGAAGAAAGAGAGAGAGGGAAAAAAAAAATCCTTGCAGACCTAATGGGATTCAAATCTATTCTTGTTGATTGACTAACGTAGATTCTTTCCAGTGTGCTACGGAATCTGTTACTGTTTTATTTACCTCTCTTTTTTTGTGTGTGTGTGCGTGTGTGTGATAAACCGAGCGTGTGTGCGTGCGTGTTGTAGTATTAGGAGTATACCCGTGTCCCAGGCGGCCGTGGTGCGTGACGGAGCGAGCAAAGACGCACTAACGATCACCTTCTCGCTACACAAACATTGCTGGTAACATTACGTGCTGCAGAAACTCCTCGTGACAGGCAGCGGCTCATCAATATCTCGGTGACAGCGACCTCTCAACCCAGCTCGTATTCAGAAACACCTTCCCATCTCACCACTACAATCTTCCACGGCCACAGACACATCTAGCCTTATTTTTCCAGTTTTTCCTTATAATAAACCAGAAATCTTGCCAATCTATGACCAGAACCAATAAAAATACCCTAAAAAACATGGGTATATTCTACTGGAGCCTTTGGAAAGTAGTGATGGTGAGAGAGCAATGCCTTTAAGCTCTGACCAGACTACACCAGGGCAAGGCGGGTCTGCGTACTATCTTGTTCCTCGCGTGCCGGGTTGAAGGAAGGCAGTGTGTCAGATTACTTCCCCGTTATAAATGAAGGCTAATCACTATAACCCAGCATTTATAAACCCGAGATTAAGGTGATGCATGGAGGCAGTCTTGCAGGAAGTTAACACGAGTAGCGAAGTATTAGGTTGTAAAAATGTGACGGAAATTGAGCTACGGTAAAGGAAAAAAATACAGGTGGATATTGTTATGAGGGAAAATAGTGTTGTATGAAGGACTGCTGCAAGAAATCTAGTTAAGTAAAGAAATAACAAAAAATATATATATATACACACAACGTTGAGAAAATGTGGAAGGAAGCGAATTGAGAGAGTGAAGTGGCGAAGAAATTGTGAAGGGTGTCATTATAAAAGAAATTACCGTGAAGTATGAAGGACTGCCACTAGAAATTCAGGACAGAGGCAAAATATGATGTAAAAAGGTGGCGGAAAGTGACTTATGAGGGGCGGGATTAGTGTTATGCATGCAGAGTTTCTCGCAGGAAATTCACACGGCTAATGAAGCATAAATCTCAACCGAAATGAATGTGTGAAAGAAAATAAGGATCATAAAACTTAAAAGAAATATTGAAAGGAGAGAAAAAATAATAGATAAATGTACAAAACTATTGCAACGTAGAAAAATGTAAAAAAAAAAGAGAGAAAACTAAGAAATTAAGAGGATAAGATTACACACGAATTGATGGAAATTATAAGATCAGGAATAAAAGTCTAATGAAACAGAAATCTTAACAGGAATTAATTGTGTGAAAGAAAGATGTTAAGAAAAAATACAAAGAAAACTAAAAAGAAAAAAAATAAGATAATAAGAGCATTGAATTAAACACAAAATGATGGAAGTTACTAGAAAAAAAAAGAACTGAAAAAACCCCCATCTCACCTAAACACGATTGAAGTATTACTACGCTAACTGAAACCTAATAAGAATAAAGCAAGGAAGACAATGGCGGAATAGAGAGTTCTTTCTTCCATTTCATAATATCGCGTTCCTATTTTTGCACATTTCAATGAACTACCCATTCTGAGCCTTCATTAACCTCTGCAGTACTGGGACGCGTTTTCATATTTATTCTGTTTATTATTTGGCAATTTTCTACAACTACAGAAACTCATGTGGGGGATTAAAGTAGTACAGACTCTGGCCATTAATCTTTTCACCTGCATAGACCGTTAGTAATGGTACAGACTGGCCATTAATCTTTTCACCTGCATACACCGTTCCTAATGCCAATAAAATCGTCTATTCATACCCCAAACTCGTGGTAAAAAATGTGTCGCAGTACTGCAATTATTGTTAAGGAAATCAACATCAAGAAAGGTGTTTTTTTTTTATCAAGACCAGAGCTCCAACAACACGATAACTCAAATATTTGGCGATTTTCTACAGCTTCAGAAACTCGTGTGGGGATTAAAATAGTAGAGGCTCTGGCCATTATTCTTTTCACCTGCACAGACTGTTCCTAATGTCAATAAAATCGTCTAATCACACCAAAAACTCGTGGTAAAAAAATGTGTCGTAGTATTATAAGGGTTAAGGAAATCGTCATCTAGAAAGAAAGTGTTTTTATAAAGACAAGAGCTCCAACAACAACAAAATAATTCGAGTAAAAACGGGAAAAATAACACGGGAGAATAAAGGATAACGATGAATAAACAGGATCAGCGCCACAATAACGTAAAACACTGACAGATGAACAAAACACGCAAGATAAACCCGCAAAAAATACCACTGTGGTTAATGAGAGTGAGGACAAAGTAGCGAACAAACGGATTAACGCAACAATAATGGAAAAAAAGAGCAGATTAACACAACAAAACGGTAATAAAAGAGTGAATGGCAAAACACAAGGACAATAAAACACATAACGATAAGCGAACAATTGTGAAGAATACTAAACTTAAAAAAGCAACAATAATGGGGATAGATTAACGGATTTACGCAACACAGGATAACATTCTGGCTATAAAGAAAAAAAAAAGGAAGTGAGTAGCAAAACATAAATAGAAAAAATAGTAAACTTTTTTTTTCCTTTTCCCACAGCTGGACAATTGTGAAGAATAGTAAACCATAACAGTAATGAAGAGAAACAAGAGGTTATCGAAAAAAAAAAAAAAAAATAATAATTACAGCGTTCTGTCAACAAAATGAAAGTGAGTAACAAAACAAACCTAAAAAAAGAAGAAATAGAAAGTAAAACGTGTATATATTCCAGTAACTGAATAATTGTAATGAAAAAAAAATATTAGCAGAAGTTTTAAGAAAGAACATTGATGCAAACAAAAATAATGTAAAAAAAAACAAGCTGAAAAACAAGAAATGGAAAATAAAATGGTGTATGTATTCCAGTAACTGAATAATCATAATGAAAAAAATATATTACAAGTTTTTTTTTAGAAAGAACATTACTGCAAACGAAAATGAAATCAGAAACAAAGCTGACTAAAAACAAGAAAAAAAGAAATAAAACTGCATACTCGTATTGAAAAATAAAAATGAAATCGGAATAGAAGTTTTTAGACGGAAGGAAATAAAACTAAATAATCGCAATGAAAAAATAAAAATGAAATATGAATAGAAGTTTTTAGACAGAACAGTAATGCAATTAATCACGCTGTTCCGACAAGAAATGCAGAAAAGTAACAGGACACGCTGGTAAAACAGGGACATAAAGATACCAGGATAAGCAAGTAACATTGAGGCTGAAGTAATGAGGAAAATTTCATGTAATATATTTTAGTAATCAGCGTGAAGTAGGAAGGCGTCAAGGCGAGACATCCACACAAGTATCAGGACACGAAGACATAAAGATACCTCGGTAAATCCACTGAATAATGAAACAAAGAGACTAACATAACAAGGTACTAAAACGCAAGGAAATTAAACGAACTTACAAAAAAATATATAATCCTAAAAAGCCACGAAAGAAAGATAAAAATAAATACTGGATAAGTTTTAAAAAATGTATAAATAAAATGAAGATAATAAATAATGAAAATAATAAACACCGCACTGTGAGAACAACACCCAAAAATGGAACAACAAATCAACACTGAATTAACTTTTTATCAAGCAGATTACCGTAATGTAGGAAGCCTTTACTTAAATATACTGTACGTAGACGAGTAACAACGCACGCGATTAAAAAATAAAACACACACACACACACACACACACACACAAACACACACACACACACACACACACACACACACACACACACACACATTACAGAAACTTAAGGGAGAAACTGGACACACACACACACACACACACACACACACTGGCGAGAGTTATGATGAAGGCAAGGAGTGTAATGCAGAAACACCTTCTCGTGAGATGTCACGATATGTTACCTAAACACAAACCAAGACACAAAAAACAACACGACATAGTAAGGACGCGAGCACTAACAATAAACGATTCCTAATTCCTTGTAATGACAGGTTCTAGTGGAGAGGCTGTTTGAGTATGATAATTTTCGAGGGTGTTTTTTTTAGTGTCCTTTTTAGATACAGTTTGACAGGTTTCGGCGGAAGTTTTGAGACGGTTCGGTTAGTTTTGAAGGGTGGAACTGTAACTTTTCACACCTTTTTCTTCTATTACCGGATGATGTACTGAGGGAGAGTGCAGGAATATTACAACATCACGTCCTCTATCACACCACTACGATCTAAGAGCTGATCTAGGTATGATAATTTTCGAGTGTGTTTTTGTGCCCTTTTTAGATGCAGTTTGACAGGTTTTGGCGGAAGTTTAGAGACAGTTCGCTTAGTTTTCAAGGGTGGAACTGTAACTTTTCACACCCTTTTCTGTTATTACCGGGTGATGTACTGAGGGAGAGTGCAGGAATATTACAACATCACGTCCTCTATCACACCACTACGATCTGTGTTCACTTCCCTCCCATCTTCATTATTTCAGGAGAGGACACGAGTCTGCCTCACTCACTGATGCTCATTAGGTTTACTATTATTCCACACACACACACACGAGAGAGAGAGGAGAGAGAGAGAGAGAGAGAGAGAGAGAGAGAGAGAGAGAGAGAGAGAGAGAGAGAGAGAGAGAGAGAGAGAGAGAGAGAGAGAGATGAGAGGAGAGAGAGAGAGAGAGAGAGAGAGAGAGAGAGAAACAAACAAGACCACAGTTACAGACAGACAAATGAAAAGAAAAAAATAAATAAATAAACCAGACACACGAAAAAAAACATAGACAGACAGACAGATAGACAGACAGACCCACCCACAGACAGAGGAGTCAGCCAAACCTAACCTAACCTAACCTAACCTTGATAAACTCACCTCATCTTCCCAGTGTCCCATCCTTTCCTGGCTTCAGTGAATCAGCCAGCCAGTTCCCAGAAGCGGCCACTAGACAGCCCCCCTCACCGCCCCTTATATTATTAACTACAGCACCGGCATACGTTTCATATTTTCCTGTACATTTTCCGTCTTAGGCTTACCTCGGGCGGTGGATGGAATATTGTAAAAGTGAATTGAATTAACTAGGGTACGCCAGGCCAGGAGGTGTGTTATTTTATTACTGGGAGGTTTATAGGGTTGTAAGTTTTCTTGAAGGGAGAGTTTCCAAGCCAGGGCAAAAGTCCATACTGAATGGGAACACTCGGCCTCGTATTCTCAAACACTTATGTACTTCACCTCCAACATGTCAAAAAAGAGTTTATCTAAATTTGCATGAGTTTTTAAGGGGTTTTGGGTATGACTAGACGATCTTAATAGGGAGAGTCTATGGAGGTAAGAAAATGAATGGAGAGAGTATGTTCTTTTATATGGAGGAGGAAGCCGGCCAGGGGTATAAATAAAACAATGAAAACAAAAAAGCCTATTATTGCCAGTCCCCTTAAAGAAAAAAAAGAACTGGTCGAAAGTTAGGGACAAATGTCTTAAAACCTCCCTCTTAAATGGAGTCAAGTCATAGAAAGCTCTGTCTTAAATAGATGTATATACTACTTAAATTTACTACCTTAATCCCCATTTGAGATTCTGAAGGTGAATAAAATCGCCAAATAATAAGCAGAATAAATATAAAAACGCTTCCCAGTACTAAAAGGGTTAACATGGAAAATGAAAACAAAAACCTTCATTCCTTTAAGCCTTTTTTTCAGGGACTGGCACCTCAGTAGGCCTTTTTCAACCTTATTTTACTTTGCCCATTGTCCAGTTTCTCACGTTACATAAGAGAAAAAACATATCTACTTCCACTATCCTATCCATAAATCCATCTAACCTTTTAAAGTTCCCTAATTACTCAGCTCTACCAACCAAATGACTGAATTCATTCCATTTATGTACTAATCTATTGAAAAACCAACTCCTTCCATCCTCAGTTTTTTTTTAACCTAGCCTTATCAAGCCTGAATTCCTTATTTTTCCGTCCTCTCCTGATTACAAACGCTGAATACATTGGGCGAACACAGTCTGCGAGTAAAAGAAAAGAAAAATAAAATCTGGTGTTGTGGTAATGTGGTGCAAGTATTAAAATGGCCTAAAGGATTCAAGAAAAGAGATTTATTATATTCGTAAATTTCTCTGATCTTTTGGGAATAAAGCTGAGCAGATTATTCTCTCTCTCTCTCTCTCTCTCTCTCTCTCTCTCTCTCTCTCTCTCTCTCTCTCTCTCTCTCTCTCTCTCTCTCCCCGTCTCGCTGATACGTAAAATAACTCATTAACTTTTTATGTAAAAAGTATCCAGCCAAGGGCAGAATAAAGTTAGGTTTGAAAAAAGGCCCACTGAGTTGCCAGTCCTTTTAAAAAAATTTACAGGAAGGAGTCTTCCTTTTTTCCCCTTCTCGCTTTTTTTTTTATAATTTTTTTTCATTTCATTTAATTTTTTCCATGAAGATTGCAAGTATAGTTGGTGCATGTAATTTTGTGAGGAGAAAAAGGATTGTGTTAAGAGGCGGGCCGGCTGTGACTGCCCCTTGTGTTGAGAGACACAAAGGGAAACACTGAGCGAGGTCACAGGTGGCCCTAATGATAAGTTCACAGCCACACCACCCACCCACCCACCCACACCCTGAACCAGTGCTGATACACCTCACTGGGAGTAATTATCGTTCCGGCAGGTGTCTACTGCCTCCCTCAAAGAACTGTGTAACTAACATGCAAAGTCAATAAATAACAAATCAAATAACCACATGAACATAAAAAAAGTGTAACTATATCAAGAAGTGCCAATTAAGAGAGAAAAAAGTCTAATATTCTTTAAAAAGTAGAAGGGAATCGTAACGCCAGCCACAAAACATTCCCTCACACCTCAGATTCCCAACAAGTGTAGCAGCATTCATTCCCTGAGTCACACGAGCAACAGGAATAATGCATAGTCCTCCCACGTCAGCCCGAGTCACCCTTCCTCCTCTCCCGCTCATAAACCATTACTCGTGGCAGCGTTACGAGCAATTATGGATCTGAAGCTTCACAGAACAGACGAAGCGGCGGATGAAGAGAAGCAGGGATTGAATAAGAGATGACGTGTGTGGAAGGGATGTCTGAGTGGAGGAGGAGGACGTGGAGGGAGACAGGATTGTGGATGAGTGGATGAGAGGGGAGTGGGGAGAAGAGGAGGATTTGGGCAGCTGGAGGAGGAGGAGGAGGAGGAGGAGGAATTAACAGCAGTAATAACAGCAGCAGTAGCAGAAATATAAGTAGTGGTCGTAGTCGTAGTCCTAGTAGTAGTAGTAGTAGTAGTAGTAGTAGTAGTAGTAGTAGTAGTAGTAGTAGTAGTAGTAATAGTAGTATAGTAGCCAGTCATGTTGTACCGATACTGATAATAGAAAAAAGGAAGCAAAAACCAAAAAAAAAAAAAAAAGTAAGAACAAGAACAAGAACAAGAACAAGAACAAGAAATAAACAAAAAACTCCACCACCACCACCACCACCACCACCACCAGCAGCCCACACAAACACTTAAACAGAGCCTCTTTAGCCACTCCTGGGCCGTCCGTCAGTCGTCCAGGGCGGGGTACTCACATCTGACGCTGAGCAGCACTGAGTCTTCTATCTCGGAGTGCGGCAGGGACGGGTTGGCGGCGCTGCAGCGGATGTGGCGGCCGTCATCGTGTCGCGTGGGGCGGAAGACGATGGACCCAGTGGTGACATTACCGTTGTTCAGGTCCTGGGAAGGCATCAGAATAGTGGTAAAGGTGGTAGTAGTAGTAGTAGTAGTGAAAGTGGTGATGGTAGTAGTAGTAGTAGTAGTAGTAGTAGTAGTAGTAGTATGCGCTAACTTTTTTTTTTTTGTAGATGTTCTGTTTTGTTTGTTTTATAGTTAGTGTTTTATTAATTAGCACATAACATATAGCTTTATTTTGAACTCGTAATAATATTCCAGCTGTTGTAATTTTTTCTACTGATTTGTTATATGCGTAAATGTATGATTATCTGTGTTCAATAAACTATCTATCCATCAATCTATCTATAAACTTACCTCGTCACTCCCATTTTCTTTACACTTCCTTCCTCCATTCGCCAAAAATGTCCTAACATTAAAAATAATACCTTAAAACCCGCTTACCATTAATTAAAACTACAATAAACTCTACTAACTAAAATAAACTCTAGAATGCATTCTTTAACACTTTGCTCTCTAACCACAACAATTTCCCAAGATCACAGTGACGACAAGCCAGGTTTTCAAGACATTTTCTCCTAGTAATAAACAAGAAATACTACCAATCCATCACCAAAACCATAAAAAAACACCCTTAAAAAAAAAAAAACCCTTCAACTAAAACCTTTGAAAAATAGTGATGGTGAAAGCAAAGCGTTTAAGAATACGAGCATAAGATTCAGGTTCAGCGGAGAGTGAGGGAAGACTTACTGTATGGGTGACTTCAGTGATGTTGCGCGCTCCTCTCCACCAGGTGATGCGTGCTGGCGGCCGTGACCCCACCGCCCGGCACACCAGCTCCACCGGCCGCCCCGCAGACAGAGTGCCCACGTCCCCCACGATCTCCACCGAGAGCGGCTTCACTGTGGCCAAGAAACACAAACTCGTCAGGATTAACAACTTATGCACATTCGCTCTTTGGATTGTGAACACACACACACACACACACACACACACACACACACACACACATATATATACCAACTTTTTAATCATTTATTTACTCTCTCTCTCTCTCTCTCTCTCTCTCTCTCTCTCTCTCTCTCTCTCTCTCTCTCTCTCTCTCTCTCTCTCTCTCTCTCTCTCTGCCACATAGGCGTAATAAAGAAACACGAAATGAAAAAAAAATTGTATTCCTTAGGTAAAAATAATCACTGTTTTGTCGTTTATTTTAAAGTATTTTCTCTAAGAATATATAAAAAAACAAGGAAAACTGCAAGAAAAGAAAGAGTATTATCAGGGGTGTTCATGGCAGTCCTTGTATGAAACATGCGTACCTATTTCCATCTTTCATCCTAATCGATTTGTTTAAAGTTTTGCGTGTCCTTAATAACATAATTGTTAAAACACATATTCTTAAACACTGCTCTCTCACCCCAACAATTATTTTCCAAGGTCACTGAGACGACTACCGGGTTTTCAAGACAGTTTCTCCTTATAATACACTAGAAATATCACCAATCCATCACCAAAACCAAAAAAAATACCCTTAAAAAACATGACTGTCTTTAACTGCAGTCTTTGGAAAATAGTGATGGTGAGAGAGCAGAGGGTTTAAGAATACGGGTATACTCGTAAGTGTTTTTATTCTTACGCCAGTGTCTGTGAAAACCAATTACGTCTTATTTCTTTCTTGGATCTTGTTTTTACGTAGCTTGAGCGGGTTATTTCCTGTTGTGCGTAGCTCACCATAGGTTTTTCCATCGGTGCAAAGGATTTAATCAAGTGGGCAAATGTCAGAGCTTGTGAAGAAGTTAAGAAAATGACTTTACAACGAAATAACCTTTACAGTGAAGTAACTTTCTTTTTTATCTTTCTTTTCTCTCAACGCGGGTTTGGCGATATTGTTTACTTTATTACCTTACCACTAACTTATCCTTTATTTCATCTGATCTTTATTATCCTTTACTTCATATTAACTTTCATTACTTTATAACAAACTTCATCTTTATTTAACGCTTATTTCTTTTCTTCATTTCTCTCAACACGTAACCAACCTTTCAGTTCACTTTCATTACATAACAACAAACTTGATTTTTTATACCATATCGACTAATTTTTCTCGTCCTTCTCTTTGTCTTTCAACACGAACACAACAATCTAATTTTCTTTCATTACTTTACAAGAAACTCAATATTGCTTACACTACCGAGTATACAAATACCTTTCTCTTTCTCTCTCTTTCTCTCAACACAGCGCCAGCAATTTAATTTACTTTCATTACTTTCCTGCCTTGTATCTTTTCTCCCTGGTCGGTCTCCATGTACTACGTGTATTAATAAAGGTTGAGACGGGGCAGCGCGGGAAACACTTGGAGGGTAACGCGTGCATGGTATAAACCTGCCCCTGTGTGTGTGTGTGTGTGTGTGTGTGTACCTCTCCACCCACCACCACCACCACCACCGCCACCTCTGCTGCCTCCGCCACCACCACCACCCTCGCCACTCTCTGCTGCCTCCTTCCTCTAAATTAAACTCCTACAAAACAAACAAAGAAAAAGGTCTCT
>JAHFWG010000087.1:259220-270862 GCA_020233015.1 Callinectes sapidus | reverse complement strand
TCTCTCTCTCTCTCTCTCTCTCTCTCTCTCTCTCTATCTATCTATCTCTCTCTATCTCTCTCTCTCTCTCTCTCTCTCTCTCTCTCTCTCTCTCTCTCTCTCTCTCTCTCCCACACAACCCCAATAACCCGCCATAACCATACCCTTTATCAAAACACAAGCACGAAATTAGCAGCAAGTCTTCAACCAGTCACCATCCCCTTCACGCGATAAGGAAATCAGTGGTATATTAAATCTACGCCAGTACTTCGAAGTGAGGGGAAGGGAAGGGAAGGGACTGCGCGGCGTGTGTGTGTGTGTGTGTGTGTGTGTGGGTGTGTTTGTGAGGAGAGTAATCGTGCCTGAATTTATCTAGGGAATGAAGAGTGATCCGGGTGCATTTAGCAAGGGTGAGGCAGAGTGTAAGGGGAGAGAAGGAACCACTGCTGTTTAGGGGGAATCAATAGCAGATGGGAGAAGGTATTAGAAGATGCACGAGAGGAGCGGAGAGCGGAGAGCGGAGAGGGAAGGGGTGGGGTGGTGCGGCAAGGGTATCAGGAAAAGGGATGAACAGTAAGTGGCCAGAACAATGATGGACGGAAGGGAGCAAGAAAGGAAATGAGGCGAGATAAAGAAGTGCGGTAAGGAATGTTAGGAGGTGGTGATGGTGGTGGTACTGTTATGTGTGTGTGTGTGTGTGTGTGTGTGTGTGTGTGTGTGTGTGTGTGTGTGTGTGTGTGTGTGTGTGTGTGTGTGTGCGTGTGTGTGTGTGTGTGTGTGTGTGTGTGTGTGTGTGTGTGTGTCCAGAAACGCATTGCTCTCTCAATGTCACTGTCTTCCAAAGTCTCTAGCTAAAGGTACTCGTGTTTTAAGGATATAGTAATAGCTGTAGTGAGGGATTAGCAAGATTTCTATAGTGCTAAAAGGAGAAACTGTCTTGAAAACCCGACTAGTTACATCTGTGGCCTTGAAAAATTGTTGTGATGAGAGGGCAAGACGTTTCTGAATACGGATTGCACATACTTCCCAAACGTAACAACAATGCGTGGTGTGTTCAATGACGTGACTTTTAAGGTCCTCAATTCCTTCAGGTGAAACAGTACAGCTTGGAATGTGGAAGCTGTCCGTGCGTGTCATGTTGCCTCTATTCATCAGCGGCGGAAGGTCGTTATTGCCTCTAAGGGGGACACATATAACAGACATTTAAGAGTAACAGATGGAGACAAATGCTTCCTTAATTAGATTTATGTTAAGGGGAAGATGGTCGTGCCGGAAACAGATTGAAGAATGAGTCAAATATATCAAGGAAGATGAATTGTGATTATATTACTTATGCAATGTGGGTTCTTTTTTACTGGAGTTTATGAGCTAAAGGAGACCACCTAATGGAGACCGCCTAGATGAGAGCCGTTACCCCGGGTGGATGCCCTATCTCCCCTCGGATCATAGCCAGGATTCGAACCCGTGCGCTTGAGGATCTCGGCCCCCACAGTGCACGGTGGCCACTGATACACGAATTGTCACATTTTATGAACATTTATTGTGGATACTTATTTTGGTTCATAGTGCGAGAAAAATGGATGTCTTATAGCAGAACAATGGAATAAAATACGTAGGGATTTTTCATAGGAGACATTTACTTGTAAGGGTTAAGTAATATACAAACTCTCAATTATGAATAAAATAAGAACATGTAAATGTAACTTTAATTAGTCATATTGGAGGAAGGACAGGTATGAGTCGTAGAAACACACACACACACACACACACACACACACACACACACACACACACACACATTGACACAAACACACACATACACACACACACACACACACACACACACACACACACGTAACTATTGTCTTGCTGTGCTATCTTTTGTTTCCCCAAATAACTAACCAGTCTAAGTAATTTTGTTCATTTTTTATTCTTTATTTTAACCAGATACAATCATTTCGCCGCCTAATACGTCACAAAGTAGTAATTCAATCACATATCTTAAATTATAAAGAAAAAAATAGACCATAAACAGTGATAACATACAAATACACGACACACTACGATAAACATTTTCTTTCTCAAGTTACCGCTTAGCATTACACTTCAAAAGACTGTTAAACCACTCCTTGTATTTCCTTTATTTTCTTTCTTGTCGATACTTTATAAAGATTTCATTGATTTTATGCTCTTTTTCATAGTCATCTTACTCTTTCACCACGACAAACTTCCAAGACCACAGAGATGACTAGCGGGTTTTCAACTGATTTTTTCCAGTTAATAATGCAGAAATCCTATCACTCTGCCTCTAGAATCCTAAAAACACTTTAAAAACTCGTGTACATTTAAATAAAGCATTGAGAAATACTGGAGATGAAGCACAGAAACGTTTAAGAATAGGAAAATAAGTGATGTGAATTGTTGCGTATCAGTCACTCTGCCTCTAGAACCGTAAAATCATTAAAAAACTCGTATACATAAAAATAAAGCCTTGTGAAATTGTAGAGGTGAAGCACAGAAACGTTTCAGAATACGAACCTTAGACAAGCGAATTGTTACCTATTAAAGTCACTCTTGCTCTAGAACAGTAAAAACATCCTAAAAACTCGTATAAATTTAAATAAAGCCTTGAAGCACAGAAGCGTTTAGGAATACGAACCCTAGAAATGCGAAGTGTTGCGTATCAATGTGAGAAGATTAAGCGCAATAAATTAGCGACAACTACTGCTTTCTTGAATTCACGTTGAGGGAGGACCGTCGTGTCTCAGGGATGATAAGTGAAGGAGGTGACGGCATCATCCATCACTCTGTAGCGGCGGTGATTAAGTCAAATATCTTACACAAATCATACGCTCATGCACAATAAATTAAGAGGTAACTACTTTCTTAATTAGATTCTTGTTAAAGGAAGATCGCAGCGTGTCAAAGTAATAGCATCTCTCTCTCTCTCTCTCTCTTAAAGCCAATATTCTACCTTATATTTTCTAATTTCCTTCATTTTTCCCTCCCCCTTCTTTTCCTTTCTCTTCCCGATCCCTTTCTTGGTATCAGGTTATCCAATCACTGTTACCTGACACACCATTCCTTAATTACAAACTTACATTCCACGGCTACTCAACATTACATTCAAATAGTCATTAGAAACACTGTATGTACTTTTAATATCCCTTTCCTTCACTCAGCTGCTGCAAGGATTTCCCCCAATGCCTTTATTCTTCTGACTTTTAAAGATCGTATTTCAAGACCAGATAAACCCAAGAACAGGTAGTCGCCTCAGAAAAATCCTTAAATCATGAGCAGGATTCGAACACGGAACTCTTTGAATGGTGATCCGACGCGGTACCGACCGAGCCACCGCTGTCCTACTTTGATGGCAGGAAGTAATATGCAGTAGTGGTTTCCGAGCGGCGTGTTACCAGCGATGAGTGGAGAAATGTATTGGTGGAGTGATGCAGCGCGCTAAACGACGAGGATTTGTGGCTTTGACGAAGGGTATTAATGTTATCAATTTTGCCAGCTTATGGGATCACGTCATTCGTTTGAAAATACTTTATTGTCCTTGAACAATTATTTTCCTCCCATGTAAAAGGCTATACTATGAGGAAAAAAGGTGTTATGGATGCGTGGGGAGATGGGTAGATGGTTAAATGAATAGTAGATAAAATAGTAGAAATGGATTGATTGAAATTGAAAAGACTGATGGAAACTAATAGACAGGCAGATGGACAGGCAAAGGTGGACATATAGATAGGTAAATGGACAGATATATAGAGAAACAAGGGACGATGAGGTAAATGAAAATAGATTGAAATAAAAAAGACTGATGGAAACTAATAGACATCCAGATACAGAAATAGAGATACAAACAGACAGATAGATAGAAAGATAAATAGTGAAACCAAAAATATACAAGGTTGTGTGTTCGTAGGGAAAGGAAGAAGGGATGATGAGGTAGATGAAGATAGATGGAAATACGAAAAAAAAAAACTGATGGAAAATAATACAGGCAGATAAACGAATAGAGATAGACAGACAAATTGATAGATAGATATACAAGTTTGCGTGTTTGTGGGGTAAAGAACAAAGGATGAAGAAGTAGATGAAGATAGATTGAAATAGAAAAAAAAAGACTGATGGAAACTAATAGACACACAGATGTATAGACAGAGATAGATAACGAAACCCACAATTTACAAGAATGTGTGTGGGGTTGGGGGGTTGGGGGGGAAAGAGGGAAAACTCGAGTGTGTGCGTACGCGGCCATCCATAACCAGGCGTGACCCTTCGCAAATAGCCGCAAAAAATGGAAAAGCAAGAGAAACGAGGTGGTGATGGAAATGGTAGAGAACGCTTGGGTGGCGGCGGCGGTGGTGGTGGTGGTGGTGGCGGTGGTGGTGGTGGGGACGAACAAAAGGAACAGAGCATTGAGTGAAGAGAACAAGTGAACAGATGACCGATTCCTTTCCTCCATAACCCCTCCCTCCCTTCCTCTCTCCCTCGCTTCACTGTACACGGAGCATCTTAATATAGCAGCGCGCATCACGCCTTGCACTGCGCTGGGCAAAGCAAAGGCGGGTTTCCAGGAAGCCGCTCAGTCAGATGGGGATATTTTTGGATCTGCTGCCTCCACCTCCTCCTCTGAAAGGCAACGTGATGTATTATGCTGAGTGGTTTGCAGACTCATATTTCAGTATCGCTTATCGTGAAGGTACACTGTTGAATAGATACGTTGGTGTATAAATAGATGCGAAATTACCTGACACACACTTACACACACAGCCATTCCACGTTTTACGGTTCTGCTTTTGCGTATGAAATGACGGTTTGTATCTCGCATATATAAAAGATTACTTGAGTCTTATGGGCAGATTACTCTTTCTGATCCTGAAATACAACAAACTATTACTAATCTGGAAATAATACGAGTATATATTGCCATTCTGGATTACGGACTGTTGTGATTCTCTCTCTCTCTCTCTCTCTCTCTCTCTCTCTCTCTCTCTCTCTCTCTCTCTCTCTCTCTCTCTCTCTCTCTCTCTCTCTCTCTCTCTCTCTCTCTCTCTCTCTCTCTCTCTCTCTCTCATTGAACCAACAGTTAAACGCATAATTATTACGTGGAATACAATTATTGTTATATATGCTTGTATCTATTGGAATAATTCAGCAAATACCAATAATTTGTTCAAGTACTGCAACGCGAATGCTAATATTTTTGTATTGTAATGGCAATAATTCAAATAGGTACAAAAATGGTCTGAAATTCACAATGCAAACATGAATATCAAATACAAATGTTATCATTCCTCGTATGTGTGTATGTGTGTGTGTGTGTGTGTGTGTGTGTGTGTGTGTGTGTGTGTGTGTGTGTAGGTGGGTGTGCGTGTGTAGGTGGGTGTATACGCGTGTATGTATGTTGTGTGTCTGTATGTCTGTCTTTCTCTCCGAGTTTAAATATTCCTCTGTGTATATATGCGAGAGAGAGAGAGAGAGAGAGAGAGAGAGAGAGAGAGAGAGAGAGAGAGAGAGAATGGTTGGGGATACCTTACCATCCACATACACATTTCCCTTACACGATAACAGATTTCAGATTCTCCTCCAGGTCTTATGTCGTGAGTTTCTTTACCTTTACGAGGAATTGTAACTAAAAGGAACAAAAAATCTGATCACCGTTACTTCTCCACCGTCATCTTACAAAGTCACACAGTTCACCATCTCCATCTTAATTGGTTTCCAGAGTTAAGAGTGACTTGAGCTACTCCATTCATTCGCTTCAAGTAATGAGTTTAGCACAGAGTGAAGATAAAAGAATAAAAAGTGTCAAAATACACGTTCTTAAATGCAAACACACACTTCTATCATTGAGTTAAAAAAGGAAGTAAGAAAAATGAAATAGTCATCCAAGCTCAAGAAAATAAGGAAATGATACACGCAAAATTGAAGAAACGAGAAAATGATACATAGAAAAATCAAGGAAATTACCGCCCTTCAAGCTAAAACAAGTAAATGATACACGCCTTCAAATAAAATCAAGGAAATAATACACGCCTTCAAGCAAAAACAAGGAAATGATACACGCCTTCAAGCAAAAACAAGGAAATGATACACGCCTTCAAGCAAAAACAAGGAAATGATACACGCCTTCAAGCAAAAACAAGGAAATGATACACGCCTTCAAGCAAAAACAAGGAAATGATACACGCCTTCAAGCAAAAACAAGGAAATGATACACGCCTTCAAATAAAAACAAGGATATAACACACACTTCCACCTTTGAATCCTGGTATGATACACTGATACACGTTTCATATCAAAACAAGGAAATGATACAGCCATTAAAAAAAAAAAAAAAAAAAAAAAAAAAAAAAAAAAAAAAAAAAAAAAAAAAAAAAACAAGGATATGATACACGCCTTCAAACAAAAACAAGGATATGATACACGCTTCCACTTTTGAATCCAGGAATGATACACTGATACACGTTTCATATCAAAACAAGGAAATGATACAGACATTCAAGAAAAAAAAAAACAAGGATATGATACACGCCTTCAAACAAAAACAAGGATATGATACACGCCTCCACCTTTGAAACCTGGTATGATACATTGATACACGCCTCCAAATAAAAAAGGGAAATGATACACACCTTCAATCAAAAACTAGGATATGATACACTGATACACGCTCCACCTTTGAATCTTGGTATGGAGTCTTTTAACGTCTGATAATCGTAAAGAAAAGACACATTCCTAAGTTTCTGGATCTGTCAGTCTCAGTAGCAAGTAATTAGCAATCGGTATTTTATGTCTCGCAAATGTTACAACCATAATGAAATATTCTGACAAGTGTGACGTTACCAACTATTGCGAATGTACGTACATATAATCCTTTGTCTTTTTCACTCCTATGTTTATTTTTTTGTTCTCGTTTGTAACTTTAACATTGAATATAATTATCTAATATAAGAAGGTATTGAAAATGTTGGTTGATTGGTTGGACCTAAAGGATTATGTGGTAATATTAATTTAATGTACATACTTGGTTGTGGTCAATAAACTATTCATCTATCTATCTATCTATCTATCTATCTAACTATCTATTTACTTGTGCAGGTGTATCACGCAAAAGTATACTACAAAAGGGACATACTCACCATGAAAATATGAGATATGATATGGAATTCTCTCTCTCTCTCTCTCTCTCTCTCTCTCTCTCTCTCTCTCTCTCTCTCTCTCTCTCTCTCTCTCTCTCTCTCTCTCTCTCTCTCTCTCACTAAATATTACCAGTAAAAAAAATCCCGCTAACACATTTCTGAAATGAATAAAGCTCTTCAATGAATGATGATAGTTCCGTCATACACCAGGCAAATGTCAAGTATTATATGTAAATGCAGGTATTATATATATGCATAAATGTGCTTTTTTATTATTCCGATGAAAAATGCAGGAGGTTCCACGCTGCTAATAAAACATCTCTTCCCTTTGACACAGCCTGGTTCCTGTTGACGCCACTCGTGTGTGTGTGTGTGTGTGTGTGTGTGTGTGTGTGTGTGTGTGTGTGTGTGTGTGTGTGCGTGTGTGCGTGTGCGTGTGTGTGTGCGTGTGTGTGTGTGTGTGTGTGTGTGTGTGTATCACTTCATAGCTCTTTGGCTGTGTTTAGATGCTGTGATTAACAAAAGACTAGAGAATCTTTGCTATGCTGTGTGGTATACAAAATGAGGATAGAATCTGTAATGAGACGATAATGTAATCTTCTTCTTCTTCTTCTTTCTTATTTTCCTTCTCCTTCTCCTCCTGCTCCTGCTCCTCTCCTCTCCCCCTTTTTCTCCCTCCCCCTCCTCTTCTTTTTCCTCCCCTTCCTCTTCTTTTCCCTCCCCCTCTTCATCTTTTTCCTCCCCCTCCTCTTATTTTTCCTCCCCCTCTTCCCCCTCCTCTCCCTCCTCCTCCTCCTCCTCCTCCTCCTCCTCCTCCTCCTCCTCCTCCTCCTCCTCCTCCTCCTGCCTTTACCTCCCAACCCATGAAGACCAACCCACAAGCAACACAACACAACACAACACAGCACAACACAACACAGGACGGTCCAGTCAGTACTCACGCAGCACGTTGATGGTGACGGACGTGGACGAGGGCTCCGTGATGTTGTTGTTGAGGGCCTGACAGGTGAGAGTGGCGCCCTGCAGAGCCCGGGACGCCACCACGCTGATCCTGCTGGCCACGCCCTTCTCACTTAGGGTCACCAGCTGCAGGGAAACCAGACATCAGTGTGAACGGAGGAAAATTGTGGTTTTTTGAGGGTTTTAATTGGAGGAAAGTGTAGTTTTGAGTATTTAGATTGAAGAAAATTGTCTTCTTATGTGTTTGATTAGGAGGAAATTACGTTTTTTGAGTGTTTGAATGGGAGAAAATTATGTTTGAGTGTATGAAGAGAGGTTTTTGTGTGCGTTTCAAAAATATAGAAAAAAATAGAACCAAGAAAACCAGCACAAAAGAACCATGAAACCTGCACCAGACCCTGTTGAACCATACATACAAAAACACCTTAAAAACAACAACAACAACAACATCCACAAGACCCTTTCAAAAACCCGGTGGGACAAGACACACAAACCTCTGAAGAACCCACGATTCTCAGCGCCACTCCTGCGAGACACAAGGCAGTAAAGCAATGAGTGGAATTACACCGCACTCTTACAAGGACAAGAGAGAGAAGAGGCGCGTGTTTAGAGGGACAGGTGCGTGGCGCGGGGCTGAATGAGGCGGCCACACTGGGATGAGATGTGCTGCAGGGGAAACTGGAGGAGTATTGTGAGATATGAGAGAGAGAGAGAGAGAGAGAGAGAGAGAGAGAGAGAGAGAGAGAGAGAGAGAGAGAGAGAGAGAGAGAGAGCTATATATAAGATTTTTTTTTGCTGTGGTCCGTACAGTTGTTGGTGGAAGTGCAGAGGGACGGTAAATGTGCATGAGTGTGTGAGGTGTGTGTGTGTGTGTGTACCAGACAGAAGAGAGAGTGAGAGAGTGAGTGTGTGTCTGCCAGGGGGGGAGGGGGAGGTGCGGAGAGGCTCAGCAAACAGAAGCCTTACAACAGCAGGAGGGGCGGGGCAATGGTGTACCTGCGAACCAACACAGCCACAGCCACAGACCAGCGATGTGAGGAGCCACGAGCCTCACCCTCCCTAACCAACACCGACGCTCAGTACAACTATTAGGGCTGCCGTGGTGCAGGGGATCCACGTGCGCTCTGGGGGCCGAGGAATCCCTAACTGCGCGGGTTCGAATCCTGGGGAGATTGGGCCTCCACTCGGGGTAACGGTTCCCAAATGGGTGGACTTTTGTATAGGTAGTCTCTATTTAGTTGGTCTCCTTTAGCACATAAATTGCCGTAAAAACCCCCCATTGTTTAAATAATGATAAAAAAGAAAGAATCACAGACGAATACCAGCTATGCTACATAAACTGGCTACTTACTAACTGTATTTTTGTAAGCCTTCATTTTCTTGGTATATTTCTCAAACTCTTTATTTCATCCATTTTTTTTAGCATCAAAGAGACTGACCAACGGAGCTCATGAAAAGTCTGTTGCCTGTCTAACTTGGAAATACAAATATGTTAACTAACTTCCTGAGTGGTTGTCCTCCTCCTCCTCCTCCTCCTCCTCCTCCTCCTCCTCTTGTAAAACAGTTCAGGTCGCAGGAAGGACAAACAGATAAACACACACACACACAGACACTATAATTTGTTCACGCACTCAACTGACACTTCATTAACGCTGCTCTTGCTGTACAAAGCTTGCATTTCTGTACTAACTATTCCTGCTTCCTCCTCTCTCTCTCTCTCTCTCTCTCTCTCTCTCTCTCTCTCTCTCTCTCTCTCTCTCTCTCTCTCTCTCTCTCTCTCTCTCTCTCTCTCTAACTGAATCTATTCCATTTGCATAATTGAGCAAATATTCACATAAGCTTGCGTAATAAAATGCGTAACGAGAAGTTAAGCCGCCGTTACATTTATTAGCAGGAATCTGAATCTTAAACCAATACAAAAATTAAGAAAGGCTAACTGGAATCACATTAGTTATGCAATTAGGATTAATTACGCAGCGGCAGTGACAACAACAACAACAACAACAAGGCCGCCGCCACGCCAATCCGTTGCCGACAAAAAATGTGCTGCTGTAAATTTCAAGTCAATATTTTACGGAGCTGCTTCCGCTGAATTAATGTGTGTTCAATTAATGGCACTTTATAGAGTCTGTTCACTTTAAGGAGTCTGTTCATTTCGTGGAGTCTGTTCAGTAGTTAGCATTAATTTTTCGGAGCTCCTTCCACTGAATTGCTGTCTCTCCAGTTAACAACAGTTTTCATTGATCTGTTGTTGCGATAAAGACCGACAGATGAACAGCCAAGTGTCAATTCATGAACTATAGTATTTCCTGCTGTCAATGTCACGCACGTTATTATTTATCAACCCTTTGGCGAACACTCACAGAAATACTCGAATAGTCAATTTCTTACTCTACATTATGAAAATATACCCGATTCTAAACATTTAGGTTTTTCTAAACATTTTGCGAATTTTTTTCATATTTACGGTGCAAATCGATATTGATAAAGGTTAAGTTTTCTTCATGTTTTTTGTGTGTGTTTGTTCTGATGGTTGTAGTGATTCAGGTGGAAGTTCTTGGGTTGTTTTTATGGTTCTAGTGATAGTTTTACTGAAGCTACAGGAAATTATCACCATTTTTAAGACAATTATTTGAGGCATGTAGTTATGAGAGGTCGTTTTTTTCGTTTTTTCTTCTTTTTTTTTTGGTACTTGTTCTTATGGTTCTAATGAGTTATGTAGGAGTTATTGAAGTTTCCATGACTGTAGTGATAGTTTTACAGAGGTTAGTGAAGGTTATCATGATTTCTAAGATACCTTTTTGCCGCATGTATTTATAAAAGGTTGAGTTGTTTTTCCATGTTTTTCTTTTCAACTTTCTGTACTTGTTCTGATGGTTTTAAAGATTCAAGTGGAAGTTATCGGGGTTTTCACGATTGTAGTGATAGTTTAACACAGGTTAGGGGAAGTTACCACGATTTTTAATGTTTATCATAATTGTGATGGCAGTTTAACAAGATCTAGTACAGGTTCATTAAAAATTCGAATGCCATTAACTGGAAACAAAGAAAAAAATCTGGAACTCTTGGCATTTCAAGTCTGATGTAGCGACTAAAAACCTCAAGTGTTTTTATTATTTTTCATTTTTTATGATCATTTTTTTAGATCACTAGCAGAATCTGAATTCAGTATTTGACATCACTGGAAAAAAAGAGAGAGTGAGAGAGAGAAAAAAAAACTGAAATTCACACGAGCAGACGATTTCCAAGTACCAAAAAAAAAAAAAAAAAAGAAAAAAAAGAGAAAAAAAAAGAAAAAAGATAAAAGAAAATGAAAAAAACCTTGAACCAACAATTTTTTACACCTGAAATCTGAAAACTGTAGTGGCATCAGTGTATCGCTGTGGGAGGAGGAAATACAAACACACACACACACACACACACACACACACACACACACACACACACGAGACAGGAGGTGGGAAGTGTTTGCTGTGTGAGGGAGAGGGAGAGAGGGAGAGAAGGAGAGGGAGAGAGGGAGAGAGGGAGAGGGAGAGGGAGAGGGAGAGGGAG
>JAHFWG010000087.1:142212-152261 GCA_020233015.1 Callinectes sapidus | reverse complement strand
TGTGGTTTGTGTGTGTTTTTGTGTGTGTGTGTGTGTGTGTGTGTGTGTGTGTGTGTGTGTGTGTGTGTGTGTGTGTGTGTGTGTGTGTGTGTGTGTGTGTGTGTGTGTCTGTGTGTGTTTCAAGTGTCAGTGTTTTTTTTATTACATTATGAGACCACTTTTCAACATTTATTTATTAACGCAACCCTCTGTATGCATCGATCCTAATTAATGCAGGTCTCTGTGGATGAGAGGGCCTGACGTGTGTGTGTGTGTGTGTGTGTGTGTGTGTGTGTGTGTGTGTGTGTGCGCGCACGTGTGCATATTATTACATCTCCATCATTACGTTATGTCACATCGGTAATATATCTTTCATTAAAACCAAGTATTCCTAACCCTCACCACCTCTCATCTATACGTTTCCAAAGGCCACAGAGATGATTAGCTTCAATGGTTGCTTCATTAATAGAGCAGTCTTCGGCATCCACTCGGAGTAACGGTTCCCAATTGGGTGGGCTTTCAGATAGGAGGTCTCTATTTGATGGTCTTCTTCATCACATAAATTCACTTAAAACGCCAACTTTATATAAAAAAAATAATGAAATAACTAGAGACACGTCAATTCTCCTCAAAACCATATTAGCTTTCACTGCAACCTGTGAAAACTGGTCATAATGGAACACAGGAACGTTTAAACTTCGGAATTTTTTAATAGTACCAATTACTGAATTTTTGGTGTATTCTGAGAAGCGCGGAAAGCTGGAGGTGAAAGGAAAAGAAGAGTGTGTAAAATTTTTGTAGGCCATTCACTTTTTAAGAAGGGAGAGCTAGCCAAAGGCACCATAAGGAGCAAAACAAAAAAAAAACCACTTAGTTGCCAATCTCCTCCCAGTTAACGTGGAGGCTTTCTTGTATTATAAATATATACGTTGCTGAAAGTGTGCGGGAATCTGTCTAAACATGAAGTTAAAGCAGCGTGTGTGTATATCAGGCTATTTTTCACAGATCAGGATTATACAAACTATGTATTTCTTTTTTTACTAAGTTTGTAACTTCCTTCAATTTCAGGGTTTGGCTCTATAACCTCCTTCATTTCCAGGCTTCGTTTACATAAGCTGCTTCATTTCCAGCCTTCGTCTCAGTTTGTAACCTACTTCATTTTCAGGCGTGGAGGAGGAAGAGCAGGAGGAGAAGGGGGGTGGACGGGGCGGGGCGAGCCTGTGGACGGTGGGGCCGCTGGACAGGGAGAGGCAGAGACGACTGGAGGTGCGGGTAGTGGTGTCTGACGCTGGTGGTCGCGCCGCCTCACACGTGGTGGTGGTGGTGGTGGGCGACGTGAATGACCACCCCATGGCGCCCGCCACAAAGACAGTGTACTGGTGGCGCACCCAGGTGAGAAAAAGAGAGAGAGAAGGGGGGGGGGGGGATAGTTGAGGGTTCCTCGGATGGTTAATTGCTATGGTTAAAGTAATGTTGTGTTAAGCCTCACGGCCATTACACCAAAGTATGAACATTTTTCCAATGTTCTCTTTATACATCATCCACAGGGGGTCACTGTTATGTAGTCTAATTATTAACTGCTCGCGATTAATACCGTGTGTGTGTGTGTGTGTGTGTGTGTGTGCGCGTGTGTGTGTGTGTGTATATGCGTGGTGTACGTAGAGTTGACAGAGTTTAAAGAGCAAGAAGGTAGTCAAGGAGAAAGTCTTTATTCTATTCCCTGTGTGTGCTGGCGAAGGGTGAATGGTAAAGGGAGGAAAGAAGCGATGCCTAATACCTACCACACGAATAGTTTATTTTGATATATTGATCTCATCACTTAATTTACCTGCTTTCTTTATTTACGGGCTCACTTTATTATCAGTGTGTGCTTGTTCATGATTAAACTATTTATTTTATCAATGTATAATGTAATTTATTGTCGTTCTGTTCATTCCTTCAAACCTGCCATTTTGATACGGTTGTTTTGCTTCTGCTTTTCCTCCCTAATTTCTTGAAGTCAGATTATATTATCAATGCAAAATGTATATTCTCGACTATGCCTTGACATTATATCACATAAATGAACACTTAAAAGTATATGGTCCTCCAAGCCCCTCTTATCATTATATTTTATCTCTTCTGGAGTCTTCCCTTGCTGTATGTTGTCACGAGCAATTTGTGTTCCCCTATGTCCCCGTCCACCAGCCCCATAATCCTCACGTCTCTCTCTATTAGTCTCTCTTGTTCCTATCTGCCTGTAGATCTTTGAGTGGACCGCCTGCTTCACTGCTTCCTTCACTGGACTGTCCTCCTCCATAACACCATACCACTCCAATCTTGCTTCTGAATTTGTGGACCATATTCTGAAACCCTTCTCCATAGCTCCACAACTTCTCAAAGCTACTATTTAAGTCTGAAGAGCTTTTAGGCGTTTCTTTATAGGTTTCTATAATAGATTATTAAGATTTTTACATCATTACCAGGGGAAATACTTTTCACTGTCACATAGTTGCTATGATTCTTGTATTGGTAGTTAGATTGGGTTAGCTGTACAAATAGCCTTGTAGGGATCTCAAGCTGTGTTGGTATTTGTCTTCCTCTTGTGTATTCCTTTGTATAAACACCCTCGTGACCCTCCACGAGGATGTTTGGGAACCAGTGTGATGGAGGAATGGAACTGAGGTACAATTGTAAAGGCTTAGAATTGAAAGGGAAAATGTAAGGGACAGACACAACTGTAGGAGACTTGTAGGTGCATGGCGCCAACTGCTTTCTTTGGGAAAGGAAAATAAGTCTTGATCAGTTCTCGCCTTTGAATTCGAGTTTAATACATTTTGTCTTTTGCATTTTATATATACCCCCGGTATTATTTGCGGCATTGTTTTGATGCATTGCCTTTAATTTACGGAATACGAAAGGCGCAACGAGTAAACTCATTTTGTGCTGGAGGTTATCCTGATGTTGAACGTAGAGACTCTACAATAAATACTTGGTAAATGTTTGGTTTGCTGGTAATGCAATACTTAGTAATAGGATACGTTTTCAATGTATGGCCAAGGTTTGAAAATGCAATACTTGTTCAGTATTTCGTTGTTAGAACTTGTGTTATTTCCAGCATGAAATGATAAATCTGAAGAAAAAATAACCAACTCAATAGATATAAAAGACTGACTTTCAATAATCAATCTTTCGATAGAATTATAACTTCCAGTAGAAATATATTTATATAAAAAGATTATGCAAACGAAGGTCTTAGTCTGCATTATCACGACCACAAAGTGAGAAGGGATAATAATAATAATAATAATAATAATAATAATAATAATAATAATAATAATAATAATAATAATAATAATAACAATAATAATAATAATAATAATAATAATAATAAGAAGAAGAAGAAGAAGAAGAAGAAGAAGAAGAAGAAGAAGAAGAAGAAGAAGAAGAAGAAGAAGAAGAAGAAAATAAATAAAGTAGATAAACAGACAAATACTATTGACGTCTAATGATAAAAACCAAGATCATAACATTGAAATTAAAAACCCGACACTAAGAATAAAGAACAATAATTCACAGAATACCTGAAAGCCAGACCAAAAATCTTATTCCTAACATTTCTAATAACATTTTATAACAATTCAAACCTTCACTCACCATGCCTGTCCCTGTAACACGTGTTATTTTGCGGCCGTGAAGGAAATGAACTCGTAAATCCACAGGAACGAGAGAGCCACACCCTCAGTCTTGTCATCACTGCGCCAAATTCTCTACGTCGCCCATAAAGCTGTCAGCACACAAGGCGACGTCCGGGGAAGAGAGAGAGAGATTGGGGGAGGGGGGGGGGGGGCTGCTCTTCTCTCCTTTGTTGCTCATAGATGAAAGTTTAAGCAACACCTGTTTTTGTGAAGGGCAGCCGGACTATTATTACCTCAATATAGCAGATCACTGAATGTTGGTTTAAATGCAGTGGAGTGACACACACACACACACACACACACACACACACACACACACACACACACACACACACACACACACACACACACACACACACACACACTTTGATCCCGCACCACGAAATTATTTTTTTAAAGTCCACAAAGATGGTTAGCTCAGTTCTCAAGAATTTTTTTTTTTATTGTTCGTATTTTAGATTTCTTAGTTATTCTGTCTTTAAAATCATAGAAACAATCTGAAAAGATGTGTCACTTCAGCTAAAGCCTTTTGTGGTACGACGGAGAAGTGTTTCATAATATGGCACTAACATACACACTCTCACACACTGTCACAATTTTGTATAAAGTATTAACAGGATGGATAAAGTTTCAAGAATACGAGAGGTGCAATAAATTCCACTCCCTCCTCCCTCCCACCATTTCCTGCCACCCAGAAGTAAATATAAGTAAGGAAGCGATGTAATCCAATAAAGTCCCTGTGAAAATTCTAATGTGAGAGGTAAAAAAGAAAAAAAAATGGTCACACACCTGGAACTCTGTTATCTTATTCTCGACAGATTTACAGATGGAGAATTTTAAAAGCATCGAGAGAGAGAGAGAGAGAGAGAGAGAGAGAGAGAGAGAGAGAGAGAGAGAGAGAGAGAGAGAGAGAGAGAGAGAGAGAGAGAGAGCAAACTAATTGAATCTTATCAAAAATAATTTTACTCCCAACACAAACTATTGAATCATTTTCTGTGAAACGTTTCCTCTTTCTGTTTTATTTTAAACGAAAGACCAACGACCTTACCAATGTTCATGCTGATGTTTTGTTAACTAACCTTTGAAATGTTATACACTTTACTGTACTGCAACTTAGATTAATACAAACCTAATCGTTCTCGGCGGGCCATTTTCTCTAAGGATTTTAAAGGGACACTAAGGTAGGCATTTGTGGAGGGTTTCTTGTGTCTTTCCACTTGAGGTCAATGGGACCAAGACTCGTATTCAGAAATACTCCGCTCTCTCACCACGACTATTTTCAATGGCCACAAAAATGATAAGCCAAGTTCCCAAGAGTGTTTCTTCTCTTGATGATGCAGAAAATTAGTCAGTTTGTCACTATAGCCTTTAAAAACTTCAAATAGGAAATTCTGCAAGTAGCGCTGATGCGATGCAAAAAATTTAACCGCTTCAATACTGGGAGATATTTTCATATTTATTCAATTTATTATTCTTTTCAGATTCAGAAGCTCATGTGGGAATTGAAATAGTCCAGTCCCTGGCCATTAATCTTTTGGCCTTCATAGACCCTTTCTGATGTCAATAAAATAATTTAATCACACCATAAAACTCGTGTCCCAGTACTAAAGGAGCTAAGAATATGGTTCTAAGAGTATAATTGGTATACGAATATAACAACAAAATGGGTAGTGCTAGAAACACTATCAAACCTTTACGTGGTAGTTTCTCCATGAACTATGTCTGTCCATTCCCATCTGCCATTCTCATCCATAATATTTGTTAACTTCAAAGTTCCCTCGTAGTTCAGCCCTAAGAACTTGGTAACTCAGTCTTTTTCAATTGATATAGTTTCATTTCTACTTTTATTTTATTTATTTACTTTTTTTCTTTTCTTTTCAACATTGAGCCATGCATTTTTTTCTCTTATCCTGATTACTGACCCTAAGAAATTTGCTGTCACTCCCGTTGTATCTCGTTCTTTCAAATTATTACTCAACACCAACTTTAAGAAAACACAAAAGGATTTGAAGGTGTGTGTGTGTGTGTGTGTGTGTGTGTGTGTGTGTGTGTGTGTGTGTGTGTGTGTGTGTGTGTGTGTGTGTGTGTGTGTGTGTGTGTGTGTGTGTGTGTGTGTGTGTGTGTGTGTGTGTGTGCGTGTGTTCTTACCTAGTTGTATTTTTACAAGGAGTCAAACTCGTAATATCCCGTCTTTTAAAACAATTTTATCAATATTTTTCTTTGAATTTGTGAATGTTTTTTGGCACACACTACTTCCTCTGGCAATTGATTCTACTGATCTATTGCCCTGTGTGGAAGGCTGAACTTTCTCACATCTTTCTTTAATCTTTTCTTATATAATTTTCTGCTGTAACCTATTGAAGCTAATTGTGCCTATATTATGTACTCCGTGATATCAACCTTCTCTTTTCTTTCAACACATTTATATAGTATGATCATATCGCCCCTTTTTCTTGTCTCCTCTAAAGTTGGTAAATCAAGCTTGCCCAGCCTTTCTTCATAACTAAGGTCTCTCAAGCTGGGAATCCATCTTGTTGCTGCTCATTGTACCTTCTCAATCTTCTTAATGTGTTTTTTTTTTTTTTTTTTTTTTCAAGTGTAGGTTTCATACTACTGGTGAATATTCAAGTGTTCGTCCTATGAGTGATGTAATATTATTTTCTTAACCATTTCCTCATCTATATACGCAAAGGCTCACTCTCATATTTACTCACAGGTTGTATGTGGTCCTTATTTTATAATTTATGTGGTCTTCTGGTGAGAGTTTGTTGTTAATTATTACTCCTTTTTGCACGCTTATTACATGAAATTTTTCTTCATTGAATTACATCTACCATTTATGACTCCAGTTATATAATTTTGTTAGATTTTTTTGTAATTCCCTGCATGAGTCCTCATTCTTTATTTTTCTTTGTATTTTGGCATTATCAGCAAACATGTTCAGGTTGCTCTCAATTCCAATATTATCATTTTACGTCATTTATTCATGTATATCTCAGAAACATGATTGATGCTAGCACCGAACCCTGTGGAACACCACTTATCACCTCTCACCAGGATGAGTATTTTCCCCTTTCCTCATTTCCCTTCCTTTTAAAAATCTTGCATCCTTTTCAGAAGGTACCCCTGGATACCTCCTATGTATTCAAGTTCCCATATTAATCTTTTATGAGGAACTCATAAGGAAAGTTTTTTTTTTTATGTTTAAATATATATTGCCCACCCATCCATCTCTTTCTTGCATTGTTTCTGCGATTCAGTCATAATAGATAAAGAGATTTGTTACACATGATTTTCCTTTTCTAAATCCATATTGCCTTTCTGATAGTACTTCATGTTTTCCCAAATGTTCTATCCATCTCTTTCTTATTAATTTTCTAATATTTTGTATACAATACTAGTGAGTGGAACTGGTTTGTAGTTCGATGGGCATTGCCTATTGCCTTTTTTTATACAGGGGAACACGTTAGCCTTTTTCCATATTTCTGGCAATTTATCATGATTTACTGAGTTTTGAAATATTATTTGCAGTGGCTTGTTTAATTCTTCTGCATATTCTTTTAACACACAGTTCGAAACCTCATCTGATCCATTTGCTTTCCATTTATCTAAGTTTTTAATTTCATCTTTAATTTCCCTTTTGATAAATAAAATATATTATAATTTATGTGGTGTTGCTTGTGTAGTTTTATCTCTTTCAATAGGCCGTTCTTTGGTGAATACTAATTGGAAATTATAATTTAAGATTTCACAAATTTCTTCCTCCTTGTCATAATTTTTACCTTTATCCATTATGCTCTGAATTTTGTCTTTGACTTAACTCTTGCATTTGATGTAGCTATAAAAGAGTTTAGGATGATCCTTGCTCTTATCTGTGATGTCTTTCTCAAAGTCATTTGTGTTTGCTTTCTGATCATGGTGTAGTCATTTCTTGCTTGTTTATATCTCTTGTATGCATTCTCACTGTTATGTCTTCTATATCTATTCCATAGTAGGTCTCTTTTTTATTTGGCTTTTATACATGGACGATTAAACCACTCATTTGACTTCATTTTTTACCTTTGGTATGCTTTGATACTCCTGCTTTATAAATTCCACAAAATTTTGAATACTGAGTATGTACATCTGCCTCTGTCAGTTCTTGTTCCCTATTAATTTCTTTAAAATACTTTCTCCATCGTCTCCCTTTTTATAGTTCTACTGGTTTTTATAATTTTCATTTTCATTTATTATATCATAAGCTACAATAAAATCATATTCTAGTAGTACATGGTCTTTTTTCCCAAGAGGTGGATTATATATTATGCTTTCGATATCATATTTTTGTCATGTGAACACTAGATCTAATAAAGAGGGCTCTCCTAATCCTCTTCCTTGTAGTGTATGCCACTTGCTGATATGATAAGAGATCTTGTATTAATTCTACGAGCTTAGTTTCCCACTGATTTTCAGTTCCTTTTATATCTGTACTTTCCTAATTTACATTGCTTCTGAAATCCCCATTTAGTATAATCCTTTTAGCTTTGTTCTCCGTATATTTTAGTAATGCTCTGATACTTTTTTGTCGTATTCTCTATAAACTCTGTATATCTTTTCTTTTTCCAGGTCCTTGTTGGAGTGGGCATAAAAATAGTTGCTGTTATGATATCTCCTTCCTGCTTTTTACTTCTACTGCTAATAATTCTATAATTTCTATTGAATTTGTATGAAACTGTTTTACTTGCGATTCTTTTGTTAAGATCATTACTCCTTGCTTGGTTTTTCTATCATTACTTCATATATTATAGTTTCCTACATTTAAGGTATCATCTACTATATTAGTGCTTCTGTTATCCAGACTACTTGACGTTTCTTGTCTTTTAGAATATCTTTTTAACTTCATTAATTTGGATATTAAACCATCCACATTTGAATAAGCCATCTTTATTTTACTGTTTCTATAGTTTGTGTCTGCTTGATTTAATTTTATGCTGTCCTCATGTCTCTTTTGTTTTTGTATATTTCCTTACTTGTAACCCTACTACTCGGAAGAAAAACGACTTTCTTCTTCTTAAGACCTCGCATTATTTTTCTGCTTTGCTTCCTCAATTTCTTCTTTTAATGTTTCCCTATCTTCCTTGTTTAGGCATCTCCTTATCCATACTTTTTTCGTATCTTCCTCATCTTTAAGTTTTTTTTTTTTTTTTTTTTTTTTTTTTTTTGCATTTCTCATGACTTCTTCCGTTGTATTTGCACTTTGGAAAGTTGCCTTGATGGGCCTGTGTTTTCAATTTTCATATTTCCCTACCCGGTGAAATTCTTCAATGTCTTTCTCAGTTAAGTCTTGTGATACTTTATTCATCATGTTCATGATGTTCATCAGCTCAGTTTATTCTGTAGTTCATTTCTTCGTCGGTCTTTCCCAGTATTGCTATTGATTTGTTCATGTCGACTGTCTCTCTTATTACTTTTAGATTCTTCCTCTTTGACTTCTTTTCTGATATTCTCATCATTTTGCTTGTTGTTTTTTACTCCATACTTTTCTTTCAAAATTTGATCATAGGTTGATCTGATTTCATCCTTGACCATAGAAACTGTGTCTACTGATTCTTCAAATTCTTTGTTTTTCTATCCTATATTATTAACCTGTTTCAATAATTCTTTACTAATTTCGTTGTCACTCAACATTTGCTGGTGTTTGTCCATTTCAATGTTCATTTCCCTAACTTTGTTCTTTAGGTCACCTAGTTCAGCTGACATCTCACTTATCTCTATATCTTTCTTGTTTATGTCTTTCACCAGCTCCTCATTCTTTTTCTTGACTTGTTCATATTTTGTTTTCTCGCTTGGTAACTGTGCTTCTTCTATGGATAACCTCTCTTCTATCCACTTTACTTTATCAGCTAGTCCTATGAATATTTCAGTATCTACTAGGTCACAAAAACCTGCATCTCTTTTGCTCTTATCTCCTCTCTTGCTTGAAACCATGATTTAGGATGATTTTATCATCTGTGGGGTTCTATTATGTGTGTGTGTGTGTGTGTGTGTGTGTGTGTGTGTGTGTGTGTGTGTGTGTGTGTGTGTGTGTGTGTGTGTGTATGTATGAAGCAAGAGGGTTGTTGGTAGATAAGTGAAAAAAAAAATTCTCCATAACAGGGAGGCAGATCAGAGGTTGCCTTGGGACGCGTGCACGTGGCTGACCCCGATGACTGTGACCTGGCAGACAAGACCTTCCGCTGGGCCAGCCTGCCGCCACCCGCCCTCTTCTCCCTCAACCCCAGTACGGGTGCCCTCTTCGCCTCCCCACACTTGCAGCCCGGCAGGTCAGACACACACACACACACACAGAGAGAGAGAGAGAGAGAGAGAGAGAGAGAGAGAGAGAGAGAGAGAGAGAGAGAGAGAGAGAGAGAG
>JAHFWG010000087.1:139058-142192 GCA_020233015.1 Callinectes sapidus | reverse complement strand
AGCACAATATTTGGTAGTCAGATATTCTAAGTTTTGTTCTTATCATTATTTTACTGTGAGAGTCATGGTCTGTTTTGTTGGAGTTCATGCGTATTACCATCGATACTTCTATCGCTATCGTCATTATTATTGCAACAACAAAAACAACAACGACAACGACTGTTTTAATACCACCCCGTGCTCCAACAGTTTCCACGTTTATGATTGTACCTTCACGCAAACACATTAACTAGGCAGAATTCACCCATAACACTGATTGTCAACCTATCTTTGCACACACAAACACACACACACACACACACACACACACACACACAGTTTGTATAATCTTCTCTTCTCCTTGGCAAGTTTTATTCGCGTTTATAAGCAAATAGAACTTTTTTCTCTCGATTCTTTCGCTTTTCTAGTTTTCTTTTTTTTTCTTTGAACGAGTGTAAAGTTGTAAATGTTCTCTCTCTCTCTCTCTCTCTCTCTCTCTCTCTCTCTCTCTCTCTCTCTCTCGCGCTCTCTCTCTCTCTCTCTCTCTCTCTCTCTCTCTCTCTCTCTCTCTCTCTCTCTCTCTCTCTCTCTCTCTCTCTCTCTCTCTCTCTCTCTCTCTCTCTCTCTCTCAAGACCATGTTCTCAAACACCAATTTATGAAACAATTATGTCCGCATCTCAACCACTTGAAATGAGCTTTAGTTGATGTTCACGAGTTTTATTTAATTATTTTATATTTTATTTTATCTTTTTTTGTCCTAGTGACTGATTTACAAAATTTAGTCTTTATTAATAGTTAAAAGCACTCTCGAGAACCCGGCCAATCAGTTGGTGGCCTTTGAAAATAATCATAGCATAGTGTTTCGGAATAGCTTCGGGACACCAGAAACACAGGAACCTTCAGTGTTGCTTTTGGCTTTCACTGTCTAACTCACACTTCTGTGCCTGTGCCTGTGTCTGGTTGCTGAGGATAATTAGGTTCCTTTCATTCTTATTTGATTTTGCTAATTACATTCTAGTTTTCCAGAGCTGCTCTACTGTATTCTCTCTGTTTCCTCTCTCTCTCTCTCTCTCTCTCTCTCTCTCTCTCTCTCTCTCTCTCTCTCTCTCTCTCTCTCTCTGATATGTGACATGTAGCGTCACAAAATCAATTAATCAATCAATCAATCAATCAATCAATGATTCAGTCAGTCAGTCAATTAATCGATCATTCCTTTGCTCGCTCAGTCATCTCCACATTCTCCCAGGTACGAGCTCCGCCTCTCCGTCAGTGACCAGGCATGGGGACAGACGGGAGTGGAAGCCAATGTGACTGTGGTTGTGCGCCCTCTCACGCCCCGAATGCTGCGCCACGCCACCTACCTCACCCTCACCCCCGCCACCCACTCGGCAACACCCACACGCCTGTTGGAGGGGTGGACGCCGCTTGTGAGTCGAGCAAAAATACGTGTTTTCTGTCTAGATATCAAGATTTGCTTCTTCACAGTGACCGCATTCAAAGACCACCTTGATGATTAGCAGAGAGAGAGAGAGAGAGAGAGAGAGAGAGAGTGTGTGTGTGTGATTCACTGACTGACTCACTTGCTCACTATTTATGTCTCGATTTTTCTATTCATATCACAGAAGGGTGGAGGGCTCCTGGGTCGTCTCCTGAAGGCGGTGGAGGAGGTGGTAGTGGTGGAGGAGGACGGACGAGAGCAGGTCGTCCGAGCAGAAGTCATCAGTTTATACGATCACCCGGTGCCCGCCAGGATCCCCACCCACATCCCTCGTCCCCGCCCTCCTTCCTCCGACATATCCACCTCCTACCCACTTCCCCAGCCCGCCCACTCCCCGCCGGACTGCCAGGGTGATGCAGAAGTGGATGGAGGATCAGTGGTGTGGGTGTGCGTACGAGGTGCGGCGGCAAGAGGCGGATTCTTACACCCAAACAAACTGCAGGGTATTTTGGCGCTGCACAGACACAAGGTAAGTCTATAAGTGTGTGTGTGTGTGTGTGTGTGTGTGTGTGTGTGTGTGTAAGCGTAAGATAACCACTTCTCTTCCAATAAGTGAGGTCAAATGACAGTGGGTCAGGTTAGGAAATGAATGAGTGACCGTCAGTGAAAGTATACTTGAATGCAAATACTTAAAAAAATAATAAATAAATAATAAGTGAAGGAATAAAAAGCATTCTGTCAAACTCCCCCGCTTTGCAGGGAAAGTGAATGCTGGCCAAACTGCAACTCAGATCCATATCAAGCCAGTTTACATGCATATTCAAAGCCTAAATTTCAATCTATTTACTGCGTGACCGAAGGCAGAGATGAGAAATGTGTAATGGGGAGTGTGGTAGTAACCTATTTATACATGTAGTAGCTAGAACGGAACAACCTCTATGTTAAGTTATAATATGTAAATACTTGTTTGTTACTCTCCTTGTCCCCCGCACGCTGCCGGAAATACGCAAATTGGCTACTGTCCGTGATAACAAGTGTTTACGCTCAAAGCCGAATGTGCAGGAAACAGCCGCAATTACTGCTAATCTAGTTGGTAATGGAGAGAAAATGGTCAACGATCCGAACTTGACTTGCAACTAATTAAGAAGAATAAAAACCATTCCGTCCTGCGTGAAGTCAGACGGGATGGCCGTAATGTCCTAGAGTGGTGAAGAGACTGTGCTGCCCAAAGAACGTTAATTAAGTTTGTCCCTAACGCCAAACACACGAGAGCAGTAATGCCACCGTTTCCTACCGTATATAAACCTTAATTCTTTCCTAAGGATACACAAAAATATACGAAGTATGTTCAATAATTAATGAGAAAATGTCAGCAGAGACACTACAACGTAAATGAGCCCCTGGGAATCAAGGAGAGGAATGACCATGGCCTGTATCATTTCGAAAATGTCAGTGTAACATTCCAAACGAAACTGTCTCTGGTCGTCAGAGAGGATCTTTGGCACAAACTTTCCACAGACTTTGTGGAACTTCAGATTTTAGGTCAAAACTGTCTCTACTATGCCAATACTAATACCAACAGCTTTAGATATCATCCCCACAGATATTCAACGGTCTTGCATTACTAACCTTTGCACTTCCTCAATGTTTTCTTCCTCGCGTGCACTTTTTGGTGCTCCAGATCTGATTTCATCTTCAACCAGTTCATTTCCTTCA
>JAHFWG010000087.1:119058-136558 GCA_020233015.1 Callinectes sapidus | reverse complement strand
CGGATGCGGCAATCTCTAAGGGAATACATACCTAATTTTTAAGACATTCTTCATGAGACAGACCACGTATTCCGAGGATTAGCTTCGTTACTCGTCTTTGCACGCTCTCTAGTTTATTAATACCTTTTTGATAACATGGAGACCAGAACTGAACCGCGGGGAGGAGGTGGAGGAGGAGGAGGAAACAGCAAAAGACCTTAAGGTCATTTCAAGGCTGAAGGAGGAGGAGGAGGAGGAGGAGGAGGAGGAGGAGGAGGAGGAGGAGGAGGAGGAGGAGGAGGAATACAAAGGAATACAAAGGAATACAAAGGAGAACCAAGCAGCAGCAGACCTATTGGTCCTTTCAAGGCTGCTTGGTTACTACTGCTAACTATCTACAGGGAAGAGAGACATGACAGTACAGGAGAAGGCTCCTCCCCACCCGCCACTCCCTCCAGCTTTCGCTGGCATGGAAAATAGTTTGAAAAAGTACCATGCAGTAAGGAAAAACTGGCATGGAATTTTCACAGGAAAGAATGAAAGAAAATTTTTGCTATTCACCTAAGGTGAACTCTACATGCCTATCTGAAAAGAAAAGAGACACAGAAACCATAACATTTATATGAGATACCTGTTAAGATTATTCGGACAAGAAGAGAGCTTGATGGGGGATTGCTTTTAAATATTTTTCAATTTTGTTTTTGAATGATGGAATAGAGCTGCTGTTTACTATTTCAGAGGGCAGCTTATTCCAGATGTTAACAATTCGGTTAAAGAAAAACTACTTAGCCTCGTGAGATTTAAAGCGCTTAGATATAATTTTGCAACCATTATTTCTTGTGTTTGAACTATCAATGTTAAAATACTTATTAACATTAAGTTTACTATATCCTTTAAAAATTTGGAAAATTTCGATTAAGTCTCCTCTTATCCTGCGCTTTGTTAAGCTGAATACGTTTAATTCTTCCAGTCATTCCTCATATGTCTTATTTTTCAATCCCGGAATCATTTTGGTGACTGCGTTGTATTTTTCCAGTTTTTCCATGTCTTTTCTATAACATGGTGACCAGAACTGCACACAATATTCGAGTTTTGGACGCACCAATGAGTTACATATATAAGGCAAGTATAACCTTTTCGGATTTAAATTCGAAGGTTCTACCAATGAACCCTACTAATTTATTTGCCGTTTTCACGGTTTCTGTGCAGTGTGGGCTCGGCTTAAGATCCTATGATACTATAACGCTAAGATATACTTCTTTTCCTGTGCTTGCCAGAGGCACATTTTTCATCGAGTATTTAGCTTGGACATTGTTTTTTTTCCGATATGAAGGACCTTGCACTTTTTACATTAAATTTCATCTGCCATTTTTCCGTCCAGCATGCTAGTTTGTTCAGGTCACTCTGCAATTCCTGCCATTGTGATGCTGACTCTACTTTACTCATTATTTTGGTGTCGTCCGCGAATTTTTTCCAGTTTTTCCATGTCTTTTCTATAACATGGTGACCAGAACTGCACACAATATACGAATTTAGGACGCACCAATGAGTTATATAAGGCAAGTATGACCTTTTTAGATTTAAATTCGAAGGCTCTACCAATGAAATCTACTAATTTATTTGCCGTTTTCACTGTTTCTGTGCAGTGTTGGCTCGGCTTAAGATCCTTTGATACCACAACGCCAAGATCTACTTCTTTTTCTGTACTTGCCAGAGGCACATTTTTCATCGAGTATTTAGCTTGGACACTTTTTACATTAAATTTCATCTGCCATTTTTCCGTCCAGCATGCTAGTTTGTTCAGGTAACTTTGCAATTCTTGCCATTGTGATACTGACTCTACTTCACTCATTATTTTGGTGTCGTCCGCGAATTTACTTAAAGTGCAGTTTATGCCTTCATCAATATCATTGATGTATATTATGTAAAGTACTGGACCTAAAACAGAGCCTTGAGAAACACCGCTATTTACTTTATGCCACTCTGACTCTTTTCCTTTGATAACAACACGTTTTTTGTCAGAGAGCATATCTCCCAGCCATTTCAGGTATTTTCAGCTATGCCGTGAGCTTTTACTTTACTTATTAGCCTCTTATATGATACAGTATCGAAAGCTTTCTGAAAATCAAGGTAAAATAATGTCCACTGCTTTTGTCTCGTCATACGAATTAAATACTTCATAGTCTAGTAAATTTGCTAGGCAGGAGCGCCTGTTTCTGAATCCGTGTTGGGAGTCCTTTATTATTTTGTTCTCTTCTAGATAAATGACAATCTTATTTATAATTACTGTTTCCATCAGCTTGCACACTACCGAAGTAAGACTGATTGGCCTGTAATTTGCTGGGAGTGATTTATTTCCTTTTTTGAAGATGGGCGTGACATTTGCTAGCTTCCACTCATTGGGAACTTTCCCCGCTAGTAACGTTTTATTAAATAAAGTTGTGAGTGGTTTCACGAGCTCATTTTTTGCTTCCTTAAGAAGCCTGGGTGATATTTTATCGGGCCCAGGTGTTTTATTTACGTTCATGCTGTTCATGACAGAGAGGATTTCATTTTCTGTGATGATGAAGTTAGGCAGTGTGACACCCTGTGTGTGGGGCGCGACGGTAGGCAGGTTACCGTGAAGATCCTCAGTCGTGAAGACTGTTGAAAAGTAATTGTTAAGGGTGTTTGCCATGTCTACTTCGTTTTCAATTTGTTTACCATTTTCCGTTAATGGACCAATTGTTGATGGTAGAACCCTTTTAGTTTTTACGTAACTGTAAATTTTTTTCGGGTTTGTCTTGCAGGAGTTTGCTATCTGAGCTTCAACAGATTTCTTGCTGCGCCTTATCAGCTTTTTTGATTGTCTGTGCAATCTTTCATGTGTTAATTTATCATTTGCTTGATGTGTTAATTTATATTTGTGGTACGCCTCTTTCTTTGCCCTAAAGCAGCATCTGATTTCATTGTTCCACCATTTCGGTTTGGTGTTTTTTATGTTTCTTCTGTTACCTAACGGTACACATAAATTTGCCGTTTCCTTTATCGCTGTACCTAACGCTTCCCATGCTTTGTTTACGTCTGGTGTTTCCAGCAATGTATTCCAGTTAATGGATACAAGCTGCATACGGAGGCTGTCATAGTTTGCACGCCGATAATCAGACACTTTTTCTTAACTTTCATTTACCTTAGTTTTATTAAAGTTAATGGTAAAGGATAATCTATGATAATCGCTACTGCTAAATTTTGGTCCGACTTTTAGGTGTTTGACTGTATTCTCATTATTAGTGAGAACAATATCAAGAATATTGTTTTCTCTCGTCGGGTGCATGACGTGTTGGTGGAGTGAGCTTTCTAGTAAACTAGTGTAGAGCTGCCGACCTGAATGAACAGAAAATGGTTCGCCCCACCTCGTGACTGGGAGGTTAAAGCCCCCCATTGTTACGCAATTATTTGCACAACAAATGTCCGCTATTTGTTCATAGACTTGTTCGTCTATAGCGGGTGACTGGGCTGGGGAACGACAGAAGAGACCTAATGTTATTTTTTGTGACTTATTTTCTATATGAATGAAGGTGAAATCAATGTTTGCAATGGTTGGGGTTTGTATCAAACGTTAATTAATATTACTTTAAACATATAACATTACACCGCCCCTTGTACGGTGAGATCTCTCGCAACTAAAACAGTTATAGCCGGGAAGTGAGTACTCGGCCAGGTAGTCTCTGTGCGCTGAATTTATCCATGTTTCAGTGATACCTATGACGTCGTAGTTTTCTTCGTATATAAGAGCTTGCAGCTCATCAAATTTATATCACAAACTACGAGCATTAGATAACAAGCTCTGATCTTATCTAAATGTGTAGATGTGTGTGTTGTATTTTCTACGAAGCTAGTGTTTCCGCTACTGCTCGCCAGTTTTTTTATCTGAGGCAAAATTTATTATTTAATAGTCTTTCCATCCTCGTAGCACCCGCTGAGTTCAACTGCAGGCCGTCTCTCTGAAAGAGTCTACTTTCATTATAAAAGTCATTCCACATATCAATAAATTCTACGTTTTCCTGTTGGCAGAGAGTCTTCAATCTGTTATTAGTACTGAAGGCAATGTTATAAAAGCAAGCGTCAGCCTTAAGCCTCTGAGGGGGAGGAGGAGGAGGAGGAAGAGAAGGAGGAGGAGGAGGAGGAGGAGGAGGAGGAGGAGGAGGAGGAGGAGGAGGAGGAGGAGGAGGAATATAAAGGAATACAAAGGAGAGCCAAGCAGCAGCAGACCTTTTGGTCCTTTCAAGGCTGCTTGGTTACTACTACTAACTATGTAGAGGGAAGAGAGACATGGCAGTACAGGAGAAGGCTCCTCCCCACCCACCAATCTCTCCAGCTTTCGCTGGCATGGAAAATAGTTTGGAAAAGTACCAGCCATTTCAGGGTATTTCCGGCTATGCCGGGAGCTTTTACTTTACTTATTAGCCTCTTATGTGGGATAGTGTCGAAAGCTTTCTGGAAATCAAGGAAAATAATGTCCACTGCTTTTGTTTCGTCATACGAGTTCAATACTTAATAAAAGAAGTCTAAAATTTGTTAGGCAGGAGCGCCTGTTTCTGAATCCGTGTTGGGAGTCTTTTATTATTTTGTTCTCTTCTAGGAACGTGACGATCTTATTTCTAATTAATGTTTCCATCAGCTTGCACACTACCGAAGTAACTGATTGGCCTGTAATTTCCTGGGAGTGATTTATTTCCTATTTTGAAGATGGGAGTGATATTTGCTAGCTTCCTCTCACTTCCCCGCTAATAACGTTTTATTGAATAAAGTTGTGAGTGGTTTCACGAGCTCATTTTTTGCTTCCTTAAGAAGCCTGGGTGATATTTTATCTGGCCCAGGTGTTTTCTTTACATGCATGCT
Source organism: Callinectes sapidus (assembly GCA_020233015.1). Classification (NCBI taxonomy): domain Eukaryota; kingdom Metazoa; phylum Arthropoda; class Malacostraca; order Decapoda; family Portunidae; genus Callinectes; species Callinectes sapidus. The sequence continues at coordinate 131,698 of JAHFWG010000087.1, read as the reverse complement.
CTTCATGACTGAGAGGATTTCATTTTCTGTGATGATGAAGTTAGGCAGTGTGACACCCTGTGTGTGGGGCGCGACGGTAGGCAGGTTACCGTGAAGATCTTCAGTCGTGAAAACTGTTGAAAAGTAATTGTTAAGGGTGTTTGCCATGTCTACTTCGTTTTCTATTTGTTTACCATTTTCCGTTAATGGACCAATTGTTGATGTTAGAACGCTTTTGGTTTTTACATACCTGTACAATTTTTTCGGGTTTGTCTTGCAGGAGTTTGCTATCTGAGCTTCAACAGATTTCTTGCTGCGCCTTATCAGCTTTTTTGATTGTCTGCGCAATCTTTCATGTGCTAATTTATCATTTGCTTGATGGGTTAATTTATATTCGTGGTACGCCTCTTTCTTTGCCCTAAGGTGGCATCTTATTTTATTGTTCCACCATTTCGGATTGGTGTTTTTGATGTTTCTTCTGTTACGTAGCGATACACACAACTTCGCTGTTTCCTTTATCGTTGTAGCTAACGCTTCCCATGCTTTGTTTACGTCTGGTGTTTCCAGCAATGTATTCCAGTTAATGGATGCAAGATGCATGCGGAGACTGTCATACGTAGTTTCCACGCCGATAATCAGGCACTTTTTCTTTGCTTTCATTTACCTTAGTTTTATTAAAGGTAATGGTAAAGGATAAACTATGATGGTCGCTTCTGCTAAATTCTAATCCAACTTTTAGGTCTTTGACTGTATTCTCATCATTAGTGAGAACAATATCAAGAATATTGTTTCCTCTCGTTGGGTGCATGACGTGTTAGTGGAGTGAGATTTCTAGTAAACTAGTGTAGAACTGCCGAAATGTATGAACAGAGAATGGTTCACCCCACCTCGTGACTGGGAGGCTAAAATCTCCGATTATTACGCAATTATTTCCGCAACAAATGTCCAATATTTGTGCATAGACTTTTTTGTCTATAGCGGGTGACCGGGCTGGAGGGCGATAGAAGGGAACTAATGTTATTTTTTGTGACTTATTTTTTTATATGAATGAAAGTGAAATCAATGTTTGCAATGGCTGGGGTTTGTATCAAACGTGAATTAATATTACTTTAAACATATAACATTACACCGCCCCCTGTACGGCGAGATCTCTCGCAACTAAAACGGTTATAGCCGGGAAGTGAATACACGGCCAGGAAGTCTCTGTGCGATGAATTTATCCATGTTTCAGTGATACCTATGACGTCGTAGTTTTCTTCGTATATAAGAGCTTGCAGCTCATCAAATTTATATCACAAACTACGAGCATTAAAATAACAAGCTCTGATCTTATCTAAATGTGTAGATGTGTGTGTTGTATTTTCTACGAAGCTAGTGTTTCCGCTACCGCTCGCCAGTTTTTTGGTCAGAGGAGGCAAACTTTGTTTTTTAATAGTCTCCCCATCGTCGCAGCACCCACTGAGTTCAAGTGCAGGCCGTCTCTCTGAAAGAGTCTACTTTCATTATAAAAGTCATTCCACATATCAATAAATTCTACGTTTTCCTGTTGGCAGAGAGTCTTCAATCTGTTAATAGTACTGAAGGCGATGTTATAAAAGCTAGCGTCAGCCTTAATCCTCAGGAGAATGCCTGAAATGATAATAGTTTTGGATTTAGTTTTGTACTTCTGTATTATTTCCTTGTATTTCTCCATCAGTTCTTCTGAGCGGGTGTGCTGGATGTCGTTGGTACCTGCGTGAATGACAAAGTGTGTTACTAGAGGCGTCCTTTGTCACGTCGTCAATCGAGGCAGTAATGTCTTTCAGAGAGTCTCCGGGGAAGCAGTACGTATATTCGTCTACGGAAGGGGACACGCCCACAAAACTCCTCTAACTGACCTCGCACAATCGAATCGCCAACGAGTCTTGTTTCCTCATAGACGTCCACCTGATCGCTACGAATGGAAAAACTATTAAAGGTGGTGAAGGGTAGATGGCTGCGTGGTGGGTTTCTCTTTGCTCCATTTCTGACAGGAGTGAATGCTTCGTCCTGTGGGAGAGAAGATTGTGGGGGTGAGGGTGAAGTATCCGGTGCGAGTGGTGGGGCAGCAGTGGGAGGTCCGTGGCTGATTCCAACATTATCTGTTACAAAGTCCTGCAATGTTTCAAATCGAGTTTTTAGTTCAGTGTATCTTTTGTTTCCTTCTTCCATAATTTCCTCAAGGCGTGTCCGTGTGTCCTGCAAAGGGTCAAGATTATTTTTAAGTTCTGCATACCTCTTGTTTCCTTCTTCCACCGCTATTTCGAGGTGAGAACGAAGGTCACACAGCCTGCAGATATGGCGAGAGAAAAAAAATCCACGAAGTACTGCCGTGCGAAACGCCCACTGCACTCACTACACGTTTTCAATTCAGAAGGCATTTTTAGTACAGTGAATAGAAGATTCTAGAAAAACTAAAGTGGCGACGGTTTACGTCTGGTGTTTCCAGCAATGTATTCCAGTTAATGGATGCAAGCTGCCTGTGGAGGCTGTCATAGTTTGCACGCCGATAATCAGGTACTGTTTCTTTACTTTCATTTAGGATAAACTATGATGGTCGCTACTACTAAATTTTGGTCCGACAATTAGGTCTTTGACTGTATTCTCATTATTAGTGAGAACAATATCAAAAATATTGTTTTCTCTCGTCGGGTGCATGACGTTTTGGTGGAGTGAGCTTTCTAGTAGACTAGTGTATAACTGCCGACATGTATGAACAGAGAATGGTTCGCCCCATCTCGTGACTGGGAGGTTATAGTCCCCCATTGTTACGCAATTATTTGCGCAGCAAATGTCCGCTATTTGTTCATAGACTTGTTCGTCTATATCGGGTGACTGGGCTGGAGGGCGATAGAGGAGACCTAACGTTATTTTTTGTAACATATTTTCTATATGAATGAAAGTGAAATCAATGTTGTGTTGTGTAGTGTATGTGTGGACACAGTGTGGAGGCAAAGAGGTGGCGCGGCAGCCTTGCCTGGCTCTTTCTAGAGAGGCAGCAGTCAATCAGGCCCCAGCTCCGTACAACCACTGTAAAAGTGTACTTCCCTTTAGAGGGCGTCACACACTATGCAGCTACCCCCTGCAGCGGTGACCCCTGGTACCTTAGTCCCGATGATGATCACCAACTGACAGGGCTCCTGACTATCCACAGCCCTTCACAAGTCAAGAGGAAGAGTAGTGACCGTTCACCCCGAGCTATCTGTGTCATGTATGGAGGATGGGAGTAATTAATGCGACCGGGACAATTTGTGATCAGTGGCCCAATGAATCGTAGCGAACTTGTTTTTTTCGGAGGTGAACAGCGACAACCGGGGATTAGATTCGAATTATTTATCGAGGCGGACTTTAAATGTTTCAATAGTACCTTATTGGACGACATTCGCTGGCAAACCATTCCATATATTTACAATACGATTGAAGAAAGAGTGTTTGGCTTCATTTGTTCTAAAACGATTACCTACAATTTTAAACCAGTTATTTCTGGTGACATGGGACCGGTCGACTGTTAGATATTTTTCAATATTCAAATTTGTAAATCCATTGAAGATTTTTAAAAGCGTAATTAGGTCACCTCTTATCCTTCGCTTTTCAAGAGTAAATAGATTAAGTTCCTTAAGGCGTTCATCATAGGGTTTGTTTCGCAGCCTTGGGATTAATTTCGTTAATCTGCATTGTATTTTTTCTAATTTCTCGATATCTTTTTTGTAATAAGGTGACCAAAATGGAACGTTATATTCGAGATGTGGACGCACGAGTGAATTATAAAGTGTTAATATTACTTTTTCAGATTTGTATGTAAATGATCTACCAATGAAACCAACTAATTTGTTCGCAATTTTAACGACTTCGGTGCAATGTTTACTTGGCTTAAGATCTGTTGAGACTATGATGCCAAGGTCTTTTTCTTTGTCCACACTCGTCATAGGGATATTATTAATAGAAAATATCGCCTTAGGATTTTGATTCCCTATATGCAACACGTGGCATTTATCTATATTAAATTTCATTTGCCACTTGTTTGACCATTCGATGAGGGTATTTAGGTCGCTTTGTAAGAGTTGTCGTTCGTTTTCCGAATCTACTTTATTCGCAATTTTTGTATCATCAGCAAATTTAGAAATTTTACATTTAATCCCTTCATCGATGTCGTTGATATATATAATAAAAAGAATTGGACCCAAGACTGAACCCTGAGGAACACCACTGTTAACGTTAATCCAATCTGAAGATTTACCATTTATTACGACTCGTTGTTTACGGTTTGAAAGCCAGTCCTCAATCCATGCTGCGATGTCACCATTTAAACCGTATGCTTTTACTTTATTTATAAGGCGCTTATGTGGAACTTTGTCAAAGGCCTTTTGGAAATCTAAGTAAATGATATCAACCGCTCTGGTGTTATCGTATAAATTATATACATCATGGAAAAAGTCAAGTAGGTTACTTAGACATGACCGCTTGTTTCTGAATCCGTGTTGAGAATCTTTTATTAAATTATTATTCTCTAAAAATGTAACAATTTTATCCCTCAAGACTGTTTCCATGAGTTTACCTACCACTGAAGTGAGGCTAATAGGACGGTAATTTTTAGATTGGGACTTATCACCCTTTTTAAATATCGGGGTTACGTTTGCGAGTTTCCAGTCGTCTGGAACTTTATGTGTGGTTAGCGATTTATTGAACAGAATGGATAACAGTTTTACAAGTTCGTTCTTAGCCTCCTTCAGTATACGCGGGGAAATTTTGTCAGGTCCAGGTGTTCTACTAATTTTTTTTTTATTCATCGCATGCAAAATTTCTTTTTCTTTAATATCGGACCTGTTTAAGAATTTATTATTACTGTAATTTTGAGCAATTGGTTGAATTTCAGAAACGCTTTGTTTAGTAAACACTGACGCAAAGTAATCGTTTAATTCACAAGCCATTTTAGTTTCGTTGTCAGTGTATTCGCTGTCGTGTAGAGCTAGTGGACCTATTGTTGAAGCCAACACTTTTTTGCTTCTAATGTTCTAATGTAATTGTAAAATTCTTTGGGGTTGAACTTGATTTGGTTTGCGACATGGAGTTCGTAATTCTTCTTACTTTCTCTGATACATTTTATAGCACGTCTTCGCAATCTATCGTGTTCGGCCTTGTCTCTTTCGTTTTGAGTTACTTTATATTTGTGGTAGGCACGTTTTTTTGGCAATGAGGCAAGTTTTAACTTCTGGGCTCCACCACTTTGGTTTATTATTTACGATCGAGCACCTGTTTCTCAATGGAACAGATGAATTTACTGCCAAGTCCAGTTTGTATCTAAAAGCTTTCCATGCTTCATTTATACAAACTGGACTAGACAATTGGTTCCAATCGCTTTCTACCAAAATTTTCTTAAGTTTTACAAAATTTGCACGGCGATAATCAGGTACTTTTACTTTACTTTCGTTCAAAAGGGACTTAGTTGTTTTAATACCGAAAGTAATCACCCAGTGGTCGCTGTTGCTAAATTCGGAACCAACTTCTACGTTAGTGATTATGTTTTCGTTTGTGGTAAAAATGAGGTCAAGGATATTGTCACCTCTAGTAGGATGAGCTACTAGTTGGTGTAAACTACTTTCTAAAAGATTGTTATATAAATCATGTCCCGAGTGAGAATTTAGAGGATCGCCCCATCTGTTTATAGCTAGATTGTAATCTCCAACAATTAAGGTATCGTTTTCTGAACAAATTTCGGCTATTTGTTCGTAAAGTTTGTCGTCTGTCTCGCGTACTTGACGTGGAGGTCGGTAAATGGCACCAATTACTAATTTACGTGCCTTAGAGTTTAATTGAATGAATGATACATCAATGTTATTCACCTTCTTTACTGGTTTCGCAAATGGGTGGAGATTTGTTTTGACGTAAATGAGTACTCCACCTCCTTCTCTATGTTCTCTTTCACAGCTAAATAAGGTGTAGCCTTGGATCGAGTATTCAGCTAAAAAATCTCTGTTTGATGTATCTATCCATGATTCTGTCACGCCGATGATATCGTAATCCTCCATGCTAACCATTTCTTCCTGGTCTTGAAATTTATTTCTTATACTACGCGCATTGATGTAACAAAACTTTAAGGTATCTCGCTCAGATGGAACAGTATTATTTACTCTACTTACGTCATTGCCGTTACTTCTGCATGGCTTATGTTTTTTGTTTGGTAAGCGTTTACCGCATCATTGAATAGTCTTCCGAGTCTCGCTGAACCAACAGAATTAAGATGAAGACCGTCTTTCCAAAACAAAATTTTCTGGTCGTAGAAGTGGTTCCATAAGTTTAAGAATTCTACCCTCTCTTCTTTGCAGAGGTTGCCGAGGCGAGAATTTATGCTGAATGCCCTATTGTAGAATGAATTTGCACCATTTATTCTGGGGAGGATGCTAGAGATGATGATATTACTCGATTTCGTTTTGTACTTTTTTATCATCTTACGGTATTTGTCTAGAAGGGCCTCTGATCTTGTGTTTTGGATGTTGTTTGTCCCGCCGTGAATGAGAAACAGTGTATTTTCGTTTGAATCCTTAGTCAGCTCGTCAAATGCGTTTTCCATATCGTCAATACCACCACCGGGAATACAATGACTTTTTCGGTTTGTGGGGGCTCGTGAACAAAACTCTACTACCTGGTTACGTATTAGAGAATCGCCTATCAATTTAGTGTCCTCGTTCTCGTGAGTCGATTCACTGAGAACTTCAAAGAGGAGGAGGAGGAGGAGGAGGAGGAGGAGGAGGAGGAGGAGGAGGAGGAGGAGGAGGAGGAGGAGGAGGAATACAAAGGAAACAAAGGAAGACAAAGGGAGACAAACAGCAACAGACTCTAAGGTCCTTACTAGGCTGTTTGAGACTACTTACTAACTACCAGTAGCAGAGACAGGACAGCAAAGCAGAAGGCTCCTCCTCACCAACCCCTCCCTCCAGCCGAGGCTGGCAGGAAAAAAGGCGATACCATATGGCATAGAAAAACCACATGGAATTTTAGTAGAGAGTGAAAAGGAAACATGTAATCTACGACTGACTACTAGTGTTTGTGGGGGAAGGTGTTAATGCTTGGTAAATATATTGTTGTGTGCGTAATGTGTACGTGGATGCACAATGTGTATGTCGAAAGGGTGGTGCGGCAGCCTTGCCTGGCGCTTTCTAGGGAGGCAGCAGTCAATCAGGCCCCAGCTCCATACAATCCACTGAGATAGCATACTTTCCCTGTAGGGACGCCATATGCTGGTTTCCCCTTGCAACATTGATCCCTGATACTTCAGTTCCTGATGATGATCAATAATTGACAAAGCCCCCTCCAAACACAGCCCATCACAGGTCGAGGGTAATAGTAGTGACCGTTAACTCTGGGCTATCTATGCGTGTAGGTAGTGTTGTGTAGTGTATATGTGGACACAGTGTGGAGCCAAAGAGGTGGTGCGGCAGCCTTGTCTGGCGCTTTCTAGAGAGGCAGCAGTCAATCAGGCCCCAGCTCCGTACAACCAGTGTAGAAGTGTACTTCCCTTTAGAGGGCGCCGCACACTGTGTAGTTACCCCCTGCAGCGGTGACACCTGGTACCTTAAATCCCGATGATGATCACCAACTGACAGGGCTCTTGACTATCCACAGCCCTTCACAGATCAAGAGGGAGAGTAGTGACCGTTCACTCCGAGCTATATGTGTCATGCATGGAAGATGGGAGTAATTGATGCTAACGGGACAATTTATGATCAGCGGCCCAATAAATCGTAACGAACTTGTTTTATTCGGAGGTGAACAGCGACAACCAGAGATTAGATTCGAAGTATTCATCGAGGCGGACTCTAAATGCTTCAATAGTACCTGATTGGACAACATTCGCTGGCAAACCATTCCATATATTTACAATACGATTGAAGAAAGAGTGTTTGGCTTCATTTGTTCTGAAACGCTTACCTACAATTTTGAACCCGTTATTTCTGGTGACATGTGACCGGTCAACTATTAGATATTTTTCAATATTCAAATTTGTAAATCCATTGAAAATTTTAAAGAGCGTAATTAGGTCACCTCTTTTCCTTCGCTTTTCAAGAGTAAATAGATTAAGTTCCTTAAAGCGTTCATCATAGGATTTGTTTCGCAGCCTTGGGATTAATTTCGTTAATCTGCGTTGTATTTTTTCTAATTTTTCGATATCTTTTTTTAGTAAGGTGACCAAAATGGAACGTTATATTCGAGATGTGGACGCACGAGTGAGTTATAAAGCGTTAATATTACTTTTTCAGACTTGTATGTAAATGATCTACCAATGAAACCTACTAATTTGTTCGCAATTTTAACAACTTCGGTGCAATGTTTACTTGGCGTAAGATCTGTTGAAACTATGATGCCAAGGTCTTTTTCTTTATCCACACTCGTCATGGGGATATTATTAATAGTAAATACCGCCTTAGGATTTTGATTCCCTGTGTGCAACACATGGCAGGAGGAGGAGGAGGAGGAGGAGGAGGAAGAGGAAGAGGAAGAGGAAGAGGAAGAGGAAGAAGAAGAAGAAGAAGAAGAAGAAGAAGAAGAAGAAGAAGAAGAAGAAGAAGAAGAAGAAGAAGAAGAAGAAGAGGAAGAGGAAGAGGAAGAGGAAGAGGAAGACGAAGAAGAAGAAACAGCAACAGACCTTAAGGTCATTTCAAGGCTGCTTGGTAACTACTGCTAATTATCTACAGGGAAGAGAGACAGGACAGTACAGAAGAAGGCTGATCCCTACCCACCACTCCCTCCAGGTTTCGCTGGCATGGAAAATAGTTTGGAAAAGTACCATGCAGTATGGATAAACTGACATGGAATTTCACAGGAAAGGATGAAAGGAAATTCTGCTATTCACCTATGGTACATGTCTATCTGAAAAGAAAAGGAACAGAGAAACATTGACATTATTAGAAGATACGTGTTAAATTATTCGAACAGGGAGAGAGTTTGTTGGGGGTGAGCTTTTAAATATTTAGCAATTTTATTTTTGAATGATGGAATAGAGCTGCTGTTTACAATTTCAAAAGGCAGCTTATTCCAGATGTTAACTATTCAGTTAAAGAAAAGTACTTAGCCTCATGAGATTTGAAGTGTTTAGGTATAATTTTGCAACCATTATTTCTTGTTGTGATTGAATTATCAATGTTAAAATACTTATGTTAAGGTTGCTATATCCTTTAAAAACTTTGAAAACTTCGATTAGGTCTCCTCTTATCCTGCGCTTTGTTATGCTGAATAGGGTTAATTCTTCCAGTCGTTCCTCAAATGTCTTATTTTTCAATCTTGGAATCATTTTAAGGACTCCACGTTGTATTTTTTCCAGTTTTTCAATGTCTTTTCTGTAATATGGTGACCAGAACTGCACACAGTATTTGAGTTTAGGAGGCATCAATGAGTCGTATAAGGCAAGTATAACCTTTTCAAATTTAATTTAGGAGGTTCTTCCAATGAACCCTTCTAATTCATTTGTCGTTTTCACCGTTTCTGTGCAGTGTTGACTCGGCCTAAGATCTTTTGATACCAAAACACCAAGATCTACTCTTTTTTCTGTACTTGCCAGAGGAACATCATTCATCATGTATTTAGCTTGGAGGAGGAGGAAGAAGAAGAGGAGAGGGAGGAAAAATTAAAATGATTCCATTAGATGCCGCAACAGCTTAGGTCATATGGCACCACTAGGGTTAATGGGGAGAGCGCTACATCTCTCACTGGGCAACTAAGTTGGGCAAGGATTCGAACCCGGGCCGCCAGCACAGCAGGTCCAAGACGAGGCACCTTCAGCAACTGTGCCATCCAGCCCCCATGAGGAGGAGGAGGGAAAGGGGGAAAGAAGGGAAGTTTTTTGTTTACTCCGTCATTCACTTGATTGCTCTCTAGCTCTTTATATTTCCTTCAGTTACTCACTTCCCCCCTGACTTACTTTCGTTCACTGACTAACCCAATCCACCCATCACTTCCTCATTCACTCACTCATTCACTTGTTTTCAAGGTAACGGATACCAGGCCCACAGCACTCGTCACGCCGCGCCTCCTGCCCATCCAGACTTGCCGTCGCCCCGCCCACGTCACAACCAACACCTGCATCCACGCTCCCTGTCTGAACGGTGGCAGGTGTGTCAGACTCCATTCAGGCTTCAGGTACGTAGCGGTCATGAAGGAAGGTGAGAGGACGGTAAGGAATCGTCGCTTGATAAATTTTGAAGGACACTGAAAAAAAAAATTATGCACTGTCTAATCAGGAAGTGAATAACTATTTATTGCATTTGTATGTGAGATATAGTGCATATATAACTCATAAAAGGAAACCGAATCAATATGTATATTATTGTTTGACACAAAAGGGATACTGATTTCACATTTCAACGGGTAACTAGGCCAAATTCTTTCTTTATACACTTGTCTTTATTCAAGACTTTGGATAGCGGCACATAAAATATTTTCACCAACACAAACATTAGCAAAAACTTTTGCATAATTTGGTGATTCAAAAAAAAATTAATTGAAAATGCGTTGAAATGAAGAATTTAAAGATGTATTACTGTTGCTTTGTTTATATTAGAAAAATGCAATTTTATCTTTTAGATGAATTACTAATTCACTCTTGATGAAAAAATATTGATTTTAAAGATCAACCCAGTCTCTCTCTCTCTCTCTCTCTCTCTCTCTCTCTCTCTCTCTCTCTCTCTCTCTCTCTCTCTCTCTCTCTCTCTCTCTCTCTCTCTCTCAGATATTAGATCTTCGGGATTTGGCAGTTAAGGGCGTTACACATGTGGTTCCCCTCAGGTGTGTGTGTCCTGGAGGAACAAATGGTCCGCATTGCAAGAGGCTGACTAGAACCTTCATGGGTGAAGGCTGGCTGTGGTTAGATCCTCTCCCACCGTGCTCCCCCACGTTCCTCTCCCTACATCTACTCACCACTTCTCCTGACGTTCACCTTCTCTACTCTGGGCCTCTTGGCATTCACCCATCCATTCATACACCGCTGGTGGAATCTGCTGCCTCTCATTTCTCCTCAGAAGAGCCAAGCACCTCCCCGCTCATCTTTCCCCGCCCTCTCAGTGACCCTGACGCCCCTCTGCTCCTGTCTCCGCCACCACAATTACTGTTGCGGCTGGTATCTGGCCAACCTCGCCTAGACATAAAAGGCCCCGGTGGTTCTGTTACTCTACAGTTCAATGCAACGCTCCACGATGGTATTTGGCACACGCTTCACCTCCGTCTGGATGATCAGGTAAGCGCAACACCAATGCTTATTTGTGAGCAGTAGCGTAAATAATCACCAACAGTAAACTACTTGCCACAAGTAGCCAAACAATTACTCAGTAAAGACACATGTCACCTCCATACTTTACTTCACCTTTGATTGCTTTTATCCCCATCAAAACTAATCATTAAGGCTCAACCCACTTCACCTCCCCCTGTCCCTCTCCGTGATCACAGCATACTGTAATCATCCCCTCTCTTGCACCCTGCCATACAAACATTAAACAAGTCCCCAACACTCACTCTCTTTCTTTTATTCTCTAAACATGAGTTATTTCAAGAAAAACTGTGTACCCAAAGGCGCATTGTCATGTGTTATTTATTCTAATTGTACAAACAACAAACAAACAAACAAACACACACACACACACACACACACACACACACACACACACACACACACACACACACACACACACACACACACACACACACACACACACACACACACACACACCTCAATGTTTTCTTCCTTGCGTGCACTTTTTGGCCCTCCAGATCTGATTTCTTCTTCAACCTGTTCATTTCCTTCAGAAAATCTGTTAAACCTGTTGAATCACAGATAAAAACTTGTTTGGCTCATCTGTTCATCCCCATAGGCCTCCTGTAGCATTTCATAATCGTCTTGCTTGGTTATTTTATGTTTAACACAAAATTTGATGGCATAACGTTGTTCCATGTTTCACTGCATCTTGTCGCGTGTTCACAGATCGGCAAACCGTATCAGACTTGTTCCACCACGTGCACTGCCGCACTCAGACTTGCTAAGATAGAAAGTTGCCATTAAGTCATTGTATAGAATATACGTACGTGTATTTCACCAAGAAGTAGCATTTAGATCAAATCATATTTAATGTCTCTCCTAACATTTTGTCATTACTTATTGAACATACCTCGTAGGTCGACATAACTCTACAAAATTATGGTATCTCACTAAATGGGACGTACCACTGGTGATTAGGTGTCTCAGGCATAACCTTAAGTCACACCTTGGTGAGCGGGGTAGAACACATAGTTGTATTATACCAGCAGGAATTACTGGCATGGCGGTCAAAGGCGAACTCCACAGCCGATCACATGAGCTTCTTTAATTGACTGACATTGATTACTACCACGTGTGTTCTTGCCTAGAAGACAACTTTGGATGCAGAACCACTCGAAATGTGACCCCACTACCACGTGTTTTTTTTTTTTTTTTTTTCGCATACACTTTCGCAAGAGCATGGTGCATTTGCGTAAAAACAAAAATTTATTTGCTATAGAAAAGAATAGATCATGCGCACCATTCCTGTTCTATGAGTTTAACTACTTATAATTTACGTGCAGTCGGCTCCCTACTTGTTAAAGCAGTTTACTGTGTGTGTGTGTGTGTGTGTGTGTGTGTGTG
>JAHFWG010000087.1:99933-118958 GCA_020233015.1 Callinectes sapidus | reverse complement strand
TATATATATATATATATATATATATATATATATAGTTGGTTAAAGATTTGCATGAGGGTACATTTTGTAAGGTTATGAGTGATGGGTCCTTGAGTGAGGCTTTTGAAGTTAAGTCGGGTGTAATTCAGGGAGGGATTCTTTCCCCTTTGTTGTTTGTCCTTGTTATTGAGTATGTGATGAGGAGGGTTGCAGAGGAAACTAATGCTGGAATTGTGTGGGGAGATGGACGTAAATTAGCAGATTTGGATTATGCAGATGACATTGTGCTTATTAGCGAAGGAACAGATGAGATGCAAAGGGTCTTAGATTGTATAGTGAGAGAGGGGGGAAAAGTTGGCTTGATTATTAATTGTGCAAAAACGGAAATGATTAATATGAATATTGCTAACCCAAGAGCTTGCGTGATTGGGGAAGAGTTGTGAAACAAGTAGAGAAGTTTAAATATCTTGGTACGCTTTTGTCTATGGATGGATCGTTAAAAGTGGAGTTTGAGGAAATGTTAAGGAAGGCGAATCAAGCGATGGGCATGTTAAAAACTGTGTGGAATAATAATAACTTTTCAGTACACACTAAAATCAAAATTTATAAAACTATGGTTAGAACTATTTTGATTTATGGTCATGAATCGTGGTATAGTACAGTAACATGGGATAAGAAATTTGTGGTTTTCGAAAATAAGACTTTGCGAAGGATTTTAGGAGTTAAGTGGTGGCATAGGGTTTCAAATGATAGAATGAGAGAAATTAAGGGTGTGCAACCGGTAGATGAATATGTTAGATTGTCTCGATGGAAATGGCTAGGACACGTCTTCAGAAGGGAGGGAATGATTGTACAGGGAACACCCGGTTGGCAAGTGCAGGGAAGAAGAGGGAGAGGAAGGCCGAAGGAGACGTGGATGCGCACAATGAGGCGAGAAGCTGGTGACGAGTGTTGGGAGGATTTGGAGGAGTTGGCACAGGATAGATGGTGGTGGCGTGAATTCATTGAGGCCCTATGCATCCCTCAGGGTGCCACAGGAGTTGATATATATATATATATATATATATATATATATATATATATATATATATATATATATATATATATATATATATATACTTAGGTTTTTTATGTAGAAGGGAGGCGACCAAGGGCAACAAAAATAAAACAAAAGAGCCCACTGAAATGCCGGTACCTGGGAATGTTCTGATTCATTAGCCGAAAGAATGGGATAAGTGTCTTGATACCTCCCTCTTGAAAGAATTCAAGTCATAGGCAGATGAAAATACAGAAGCAGGGAGAGAGTTCCAGAGTTTACCAAAGAAAGGGATGAAAGACTGAGAATACTGGTTAACTCTTGCATTAGAGAGGTGGACAGAATAGGGGTGAGAGGAAGAGGCAAGTCTTGTGCAGCAAGACCGCGGGAGCAAGGGAGACATGCAGTTAGCAAGATCAGAAGAGCAGTTAGCATGAAAAAAGCGGTAAAAGAGAGCAAGAGAGGCAACATTGCGGCGATGAGAAAGACGCTGAAGACAGGCAGTCAGAGGAGAGGAGTTGATAAGACAAAAAGCTCCATACATGGACGTATAAGGCCCCAGTATAGAGTTGGCAGTTGGGGAGCTGAGAAAAACTGGCGGAGACGGCTCAGAACACCTAACTTCATAGAAGCTATTTTAGCCAGAGAAATGTGAAGTTTCCCGTTTAAATTATAAGTAAAGGATAGACCGAGAAGGGGACAGTTGAGTGTCATTGAAGAAGAAGGGACAATTATTTGGAAGGTTGTATCGAGTTGATAGGTGGAGGAAGTGAGTTTCTGGGGCATTGAACAACACTAAGTTTTCTTTGCCCCAATCAGAAATTTTAGAGAGATCAGAGGCTAGGCGTTCTGAGGCTTCCCTGCGTGAGCTGTGTACTTCCTGAAGGGTTGGTCATCTATGGAAAGACGTGGAAAAGTGCAAGGTGGTATCATCAGCATTGGAGTGGATAGGGCAAGAAGTTTGGTTTAAAAGATCATTGATGAATAATAGGAAGAGAATGGGTGATAGGACAGATCCTTGAAGAACATCACTGTTAATAGATTTAGGGGAAGAACAGTGACCATCTACCACAGCAGCAATAGAACGATCAGAAAGGAAACTTGAGATGAAGTTGCAGAGAGAAGGATAGAAGCCGTAGGAAGGTGATTTGGAATTTTAAGCTTTTTCCAGACTCTATCAAAAGCTTGTATTATACAGTGTTCAAGCGGGGCTCATAGAGTCCTGTCTCCATATATCCAACATTTTCTTGAATCTATGTATGTTGATTGCTGTAACAACTTCTTCCTTTAATCCGTTCCAAATATCTACAGTTCTATGTGGAAAACTGCACTTTTGAATTTCCTTTAAACACTGACTATTTTTTATCTTCTATGAGTGCCATCTCATCTGTCTAGTTTCTTCCTTCATCATCACTAGGTCCTGCTTGTCGAGCTTTTCAATGTCATTTGCCATCTTATACAGAGTTATTAGGTCTTCTCTCTCCCTTCTATCTTCCACAGTTGTCAGTCCCATTTCTCTAAACTTGTTTTCATGTGTTAGTTCTCTTAATTCTGGTACCATTTTTGTGGATACTCTTTGGATCCTTTCTAATTTTCTTTTATCCTATTTCACATTTGGTGACCACACCACTGCTGGTTAGAATTTTTCTCATCCTATTCTTATCCGTATAGTGGAAAGCCAGCCTAATATTTATTAATATGCTTTATGTTGATCCTAATAGTTAGCTTGCCGTTCTGGGCTCAGTGTATCTTGTATCACAACACTCATTTTTTTTCCTCCTTGGTCTTAAGTATTACTTCCTGTCCCATCCTGTAACTCCATTTTGGCCTCCTTTTGATTTTGCCTAGCTCCATCACATGGCTTTCGGTATTTTTTAATTTTTTTATTTATTTTATTTATTTGTTTATTTTTATTATTTATGTATTTATTTATTATTTTTTTATTTACTTTTACACCAATCTCAAGTTGGCTTTTCATACCCATCCCATCCATATTGAGTAAATTGAACCCCCACAAATCATTTATAATGGTGCTAGCGATTTTTGAAGATTTACCTAATTAGCAGGAGGCGACTAGCCACCCGGTTACACTAGCGCGTCTGTTATATCGAGTGTAACTGCCCGTTGATTTGTGTGAATTCATTCGTACGTGCGTGTGTCAATATTCTGCGCAGGCGCCGAAATTAGTCACGGTGATTGTTTTTTGGTTTGTCCAGGGGCCAATAAAAAAAATTACATAATTAATTCTGTCAATCACAGCCTCTTGAGGACATAGAGGAAGCTTTGAAATATTCATATCAGTCTTGGAAGGTGTCTTACTGTGAGAAGTGCTTCGTGCAATACTCCCCGATTTCCAATAAGGTAACTTTTGGCTAATACGTAGAGCCAGCAGGGCTCAGAGCCGGCAAAGTTCAGTAAGAGCCCGCAAGGTTCAGTTAGAGCCCGCAAAGTTCAGGTAGAGCACCATAGGGCTAGATTTAACCCCCGCCAGGTTACGTTTAGTGTAATGTTTTAGCTTAGAGCGCTGCTAGCCACAAATGGTAGTTTCATCGTTAAGATGACGTTAATTACTTATTTTTTTAATGGTTGTATGTCATGATGAACTACTTTAGTTCGCATATTATAGAACTTTAACGCATTTGTGATTTGGGGGGTACTGGCGAGGCCAAGGGGCGAGGCCGAAACTTGCTCCATTGGTAAGCATCATCGGGGTTTGTTGCGTTTCATTGGCGAGGACGAAACTATCGGTATGGGCTATTTATTTAGCTCAGCCACCAGATGGCTCTACAAGTTAAGCGATAACCGAGCCAAAAATGACTTCATCCTTACCGTGATTTACCTTCGGTTATAAATGCAGTTACGTGTCAAAGTAACTTAATGCACGAACTGGGACTCTCTCATCTCATCTTTATGGCGTTTATAAACAATAAAAATGCAAGATCAGCACTTCCAGGCCTCTCTAGATATTTTATTCACATTAGAGTATGGAAAATAAATATAGGTTTTAAGTGTTAACTTCTCTTTTGGCGGATATTTAATGTTAATAATATTGAATAGTTCAACAGCGGATAATCGAGCTCAGAGACCGTCAGTGATCTGAGATCAGATATGACTCATGTTTGTCTTGATTTCATCCGAGGAGGACCTCATCACGGTGCTGTCTGCTGTCATTCCCACAGATCATGCTTCAGTATCCCCACTTCCTCACACCCCGTGTGGTCCCGCGTTCCCAGAGCCCTCCCGCCCTCCAGCTTGAAACACGTCAACTTGTAAACACACCTTGCGGTCTTGGATTAGGGACAGTCTCCTAAATCTAAGTGGCAAGATTTGCCTCACTTTGATATTCGTCAAAATAAAGACTGATACACTCTAAACGAGTACTTTTCTAGCTGAATAGTGCACACTGATTATGCTAAACGGGTGAACAACACAATATTAGTTTAATCTTATTCATAATCGTAAGAACAATGTGAAATGGAATTGCCAGATGTTAAACATTCTAGCCCTGGTTTCTCAAGATACATCACGGTAAACGATTTCCAGTGTACTGCTAAAATGTTATTATATTACTTCACTTGTACATAATGATACGATGCCACACAACTGCTTGGCTAAGTACAGAAAAATCGCGATAGTTAATATCTTGCTTGGCTCAGCTATCTCTTACCGGCCAGTAACATCTGGTGGCCGCCGATTTTCATAAATAGCCCATTATTGCAGTTTCAGATAATACATACCACGCACCTGTCACAAATTCATAATAACGTTAGGGAAAATTCACTAGATTTTTAACTCCATATAGGTATCGCTCATATCTATAGACCCCCGATTCCCCACATGCCCCTAAGCTGCATTTGGGGCATTCCACTTGGTTAGGTTAGGTTAGGTCAGGTTAGGATAATTAGAAGGGGCTCCAGCCTCCCCTGCTAGAATAGGTTTGTACTACTGGAGAGGGGTTTGAATAGGTATGCGTTTGTTTGCTTCATTTGGGGAAATTTCTTGATTTCTAGGGAAATTTTCCTAGTTTTTTAACTCGATATATCGTTCATATATGTCTCCCCCACCCAAAACCCCCGATTCTCCACGTGCTCCCAAGTTTGTTTGAGGGGATGGGGGGGGTGTGGGTAGAGATATGGAGTATTGGCTGAAACTGCAAATTTACCCTAAATCTTTCCCTGGTAGATTTCGGTCTCTTTTAAATTAATCTGCCTGTTGTTTTTGTCATAAATTGTTTGTTTTGGGGTTGGGGGTTGAGGGGGCCCCTAAAAAATTATTGATTTGCAAGGAAAACAACGAGCAGATTCATTTAAAACACACAAATCTACCAAGAAAATTTTTTTTTGTTTGAAATTGAGAGACTGGTGTAAAAGTAAAAATTTACCAGCATTTCTGTTCATTGAAATCCAATTTCCACCTCTTACTCCATTCATAGATCTTGTCTATATCACCTTATAACTTCTGACAGTCATCTTTGCTTTTATTAAGTTTCATTAATTTCATCTACAAACAGATTCATGTAGCTGGTCACATCACACTACATGTCATTTACATATATTTGGAACATTATGGGTGCTAAGACTAATCACTGTGGTGATCCATTTGTTACATTTTTCCAATTTAAAGCTGCATCCCTGATTACATTTCTCATTTCTATCCTTCAAATAATCTTGCATCCACTCTAATATTTTCCCTCTCAGCCCACCTATGTGTTTCAGTTTCCATAAGAGTCTCCTGTGTGGAACTCTGTAAAATGCCTTTTTGATGTCCAGGTAGACAGCATCCACCCACCCATCTCTGTTTTCAACTCCTTCAATTATAAAAACTTAGCAGGGGTTTATCATACACAATTTTCCTTCTCTGAATCCAAGTTGTCTATTTGACTTTATTTCATTCTCTTCCAAATATCTCACCCATTTCTCTTTAATTAGTATCTCATAGATTTTGCTGACAACACTTGTTAGTGTCCCAGGTCTATAATTTAGTGAGCCAGTTTTCTTTCCTCCTTTGTAAATAGGTACTATGTTAGCCCTCTTCCACTCGTGTGTGTGTGTGTGTGTGTGTGTGTGTGTGTGTGTGTGCGTGTGTGCGTGTATGCACTTCACTCTGTAATGCCACAGTTATGATTTCAGGGTGTGGACTTAATGCTCGATCTGTGTAAACGTGGCTGGACCAATGACACCATGGATGACTCTCACTGCCTGGTTCGGATGGCATGGCAGCGGCAGGCTGGCACAGAGGCATGGGCAGGAGGGTGGCCTCTCCAATTGGGTGGGTTGGCATGGAGAGGGAATGCAAGTGTGGCTCGCTCCCCTCACCCACACTCGCAGCCACTCAGGGGCTGCCTCTCCCACATCACAGTGAATGGTCAGGTGAGGCAAGGGCAGAGTGCTTGGTGGATCCCAGCTCCATGCAGCCTGGTTAGGTCTGCATGAGGTTGATCTTGTCTTTAATCCAGTATGAATGTGCACCATATAATCTTACACTATGTCATGCAGTGTTTGTTCACATTTCACTTCAAATGTGCATTGCATAATCATCTTTTCCTAGGCAACATAATTGGTCAAATTATACATTTTAGAATTCAACAAAGCTTTTCATTTGTTTATGGTAATGTTGCAGTGATTGTTCTTAGACATCAGTTATTGGATAGACTGTAGTGTTGGTACACACTGCCCAGTCCCTGTGTAGGGTGGCCAGACCGACTGTCCCGCAGCTGTGTTGCAGGTGATGGACCTGGGGGAGCCACCCCACCACCACCACACTGCTACTGGCTGCCAGCCACAGCAGGCAGCGTGCCCTGGTGGCTGTGGTCTGCATGGTCACTGCGTGGGCGGGCTGCATCAGCCTACTTGTCACTGTGCTGCAGGGTGGGTGGGAACAACCTGCCTTGTGCCCACTTGGCCAGCCACACTTGCTCCTGCTTCGTTCATGAAGTTGTCCCTCTCCTTTACACCTATGCCCCATGAAGTAACATTCTCAGTGAAGGTCAAGGCTAATGGTGCCCCTACTGGCCTGCTGCTGTGGCTTGCTGGCCAGCCACCTTCCCTTGCCCTCATCCTCCATGTGAGTACTCACTCCTGGCATTATGCTGGGCCTCCCTACATTATACTGACAAACATTATCTATATGATAGGTGCATCTTGAAATAATGAATTCACCTCACCTTTTTTGCATTTCCATCCCATGTCGCTTGAGAAGCTCCATGCTGGTGTGCCTTGTGTGACTCTAGCGGATGAAAGCTGGAGGCCAAGTGACAGCAACCACCAGGAGGGAGTGTGGGAGGCATGTGTGAGAGGCAGCCCGCTGGGGGACAATGTGTGGCACCAGGTGTCTGGCGGACGGCATGGACACAGTCTCCTGCTGATGGTGGATGATGGCATCAGTGAAGACTCCAGAAATGAGAGTGTGATGTTCCACCCTATTCCACCACTCCACATTGATCCCTTCAATGGTGTGGTGGTGGGTGGCTTTCCTGAGCTGATGGGCATGGAAGTGATGCAAGTACAGCATGACTTACATCATGGTAAGTGATGTTTTGGAGTAATGGAAGAAAGTAGGCCTGGAGAATGAACAAGCAACAAAATTGAGACGGGATCATAGAATAATTATGTACTGGAGAAATACTTTTGTGGCAAAAAGGCCATGAGTCATTAGTTCAAAAAAAGAATAACCAAATTTATTAAAAAGTGGAGGATAAGTGTCTTAAAGCCTTCCTGTTGAAAGAGCTTCAGTCATAAGAGTAAATAATACAGAAGCAGGCAGAGAGTTCCAGA
The DNA here is from genome assembly GCA_020233015.1 of Callinectes sapidus. Taxonomy (NCBI): domain Eukaryota; kingdom Metazoa; phylum Arthropoda; class Malacostraca; order Decapoda; family Portunidae; genus Callinectes; species Callinectes sapidus. The sequence continues at coordinate 111,170 of JAHFWG010000087.1, read as the reverse complement.
GATTACCTACATGCAGAGAAATGCAAAATTTATTAGACTCTCTCTCTCTCTCTCTCTCTCTCTCTCTCTCTCTCTCTCTCTCTCTCTCTCTCTCTCTCTCTCTCTCTCTCTCTCTCTCTCTCTCTCTCTCTCTCTCTTTTATACAATGCCTCACTCATCCTCTTTCCCCCTTGCAGTGTGCCTGGATGACCTTCGGATCAGTGGAAGATCACTGCCACTACCACCAGCCACTCACACCACACCCTGGGGCCAGATTACTGCCTTTCAGGGATTCAGAGCTGAGTGCCATCTCCCCAACCCTTGCCTCAACACCACTTGCTCTCCACCACTCACTTGTATACCAGTGTGGGGCCACCCAAGCTGCAGGTCAGGCATACTTTTCATTCTTTTCTTTTTAATTTTTTTCTCTAATGTTTCTTTTACTGCTTGATTTTGTTATATTCTTCTCTTATTCTATGGTTCTTTAATTTTTGCAAATCTAAATGCCTCCTCACACTATTAAGAAGTGGCTGACAGGTTTTTTTGTGGTGTGTATGAAGTGTGACGTGTATGAACATTTACATGCAGATCAGCAATGAACACATCTTCTCTCCCCAGCTGTGGTCCGGGAAGAGAGCCAATTGACAATGGGTGTCAGGGCATCAATGAGTGTGTGTGGGGTCCCTGCCTTAATGCTGGTACCTGCATAGACCACCCCACCTCGTATGTCTGTCTCTGTGGACCAGGACACTTTGGGGAGAACTGTCAGTTGTCCAGAGTCAAAGTTGAGGGCATCTCCCCACTTGTCTTGGTAGTCGTGGCTGCTGCCATCACTGTTTTAGTGTTGGTGATCTTTGGTGAGTGGGAAGATCCATCCACTACATCCACTTCAGCAGTCCTAGTTTCTCAGTAGGTTCTTCGGACTGTATGGAGTTAGGAGTACTACACAGCATCTATTGAAGGGAACTAGTTCTCTCCTAAGAAGTCAAGATTTTTAGTTTTTTTTTTTGTTTGTTGGCTGGATATACAAAAGAAAAATTCTTTTTTTCTTTATAGGTACTGCAACCTTTCCCAGTGTACATCTTCTCTCTTCTCTGCTTTTTCTCTATCAAATCTTTTACAAGAATAATGTCTCTTTCACTGCAACCATGAGCTTTCTCTTCTAGTTTTGTTTTTCTCTTGCTAGGTAGAGCCATCTCCATCCTCCTCCTCATCTCATCTCTTTCTCCTGAAGTCGATATATAATGTATTGTGCCTCAGATATACTCATTCATAAAACATGGTGCTTTACTTTTTCAATATGTGTTGAATTCAATCAGGAGAAGTGTAGCAAGAACATGTTACATCTTATTTCTTCAACAGGCATTATTGGAGTACTGTTGAAACATTGGCATTGCCTCGCACAACAACCGGAGGAAAGAGAAGAGGCAGAGGAGGAAGAAAAGGAAGACAGACCAGTAGGAATCTTTGTTGACTTACACTGGAGGAAGGAAAGGAAACAAAGAACAGAAAGACCAACAGTGGAGGAACACTACTGGTGGAGAAGGAAAAAGTACAAAGCCCATCCCATTTTACTATCTCTCCAGTCGCAGCATCCACCACCACCACCACCTCCACCTCCACCTCCCCCTCCTCCATTGCAAGCTCACCTTCATTGCCAGTTAGAGGATAAGTCATCCTCAGATACAAAAGATTCAACACATGATAAAGGTAACCATTTTCCAATATCTTTAATATTGTGTTGAATGCATTATCTGTCTTGCTGGTAAGTTGTGGGAGACCAGGAGCATTCCATTAGTCTCCTTTCAATTTGTATGTCATGTGGTGCTGCTCAACAAGATTTGTTGGTTGCTCTTTCTTGGGACTTTTTTGTGCTTTAAATTTTCATTCAAGGATTTAAAATTTTCACTTCAGAAACCGACACAAATGACAAAAAAGGTTTCATTTTAGCTTTTATTGAATAATGTCAATATAAGTCACACTTGCATTCACATTACTTTAATAATAATAATCTTAAGACTATTTCAATTCTATGAAGTTTCAACAATCCTGTAATGATTTCTACTGATATTTGATGCTTCTGTGTGATGAGGCAGAGGCAATAATGTCTGTATGTGTCTGCATATCTAACTTCTCACATTATGTTTGCCTGTCTGTTAAAAACTGTTATTCAGTTCCCAATCACTTTACTGAAGCAATAATGCAAAAAAATAAGCCAATTACCTTGAAGAGAGAGAGAGAGAGAGAGAGAGAGAGAGAGAGAGAGAGAGAGAGAGAGAGAGAGAGAAAGAGAAAGAGAAAGAGAATATTATGAAGACAAAAGGGAAGTTACATGGAATTACCTTAGATTTAATTTTTCATTCATGCTAAGATATTAATTGGTAAGATAGAAAGTATAATATGCATATATGTTCTGAATAACCTTTCATTTTCAGGTGAGCTGGTTCGAGGAAGGTCACTGCGGCCAGGTATCTTAGAGGCCATTGATCTCTTGAGGAACCTTCCCGGGAAGACCAGAGAGAGACCAGCAGAGGAAAGACGGAACAAACCATCTCACAAGACTTGCAACCTGGAAGACTGCATCCAGGAGGCTCCAGTCGTGCCAATGGTGGAACACTTGACGTGATTACTAAAAGTAATTTGTGAACAATTAAGATTTATTATAACCAGAAATACTTCTGCTACAGATATGTACAGCTCAACAAATGTATTTTCCCCATGAAGTTGTTACTATGTTTGATGTAGTAAAATGTAATGTTATGCCCAAATATTTATGTAGCAGGTGTTGACCTCACCAATTTTGGTCTTTTCCATGAACCATAAAATCTGACCAAACAATCTATAAGAAACCTGTAAAAACATTTAAAAGTTTTGGTTGAATGCTACATTGACACAGAAAAGGAAATCTGTGTGTGTGTGTGTGTGTGTGGGTGTGGGTGTGATACATAGTGCCTTATTGTACACTGTTTTATACAAAAAAGTTAATAAAGAAATTGAATATAATAATAGCTTGATATTACAACCATTATTTTTTTACTGTGAAATTAATACATGTAAGCTGTGATCTGATTCAATTAGTACATTTTCAGAGAAAATAATGTTATACGGAAGGTAATTACAAGAAATCACCCACAGTTTACAGATCAATTACTATTGGTAGAAAAGTGTACATGTAGCATGATGAGGAAAACAACAGCTGCATAGAACAGGCAAAGTAGTAAGGAATCAACAAAGTTTATAGGGAAAAAATTCAAGTGCTGTAAGAAGTCAGCTGGCAAAAGTTAAGAAATTACTATAATGAGGACAGAAGAGCAAAAAAAAAGTTTGACAAGAACAGCCAGCATTAAAAAAAAAAAAAAAAAAGGAAAGAAATGGAAAAACTGGAAGAGTAAATCATGGACTTGATATCTACTGATTATGAATTATAGAAAGACAGCTAGAACACATTTTCCTCATGAATTAATGACATCCTTTTGACCCACCAATTCCTCCCTTGCTTAGAAAGCTCTGGAATAAAGAAAGATTCACTGACTACATTACATAATACAATCAATTTAGTTCATACCTTAATCTTATGAAGTTAGCCATTCTCAGTCATCTCTGCCAGTTTTCTCACTAGCCAGCTGCTTACTCTGTATACTGGCCTTACCCATCCATACATGAGTATGTCTCAAGTATGGAACAGATCAAGTCATACTGCTCTTCTAGACATAATGAAATAAAAAGTTTTCATTTATCAAACCCTCTCCTCCTGGCTGACTGTATCATCCTCTCTCTCATAGCTACAATATTGCATTTCCTGTCTTCTACCATTTTTTTTTTTTTCCACTAGCTGCCTACATGCCTCCCCTCCCATAACCTCACTCCACAAGACATTCTTTCACATCCTTATTCTGTTTGCTTTTCCAATGCAAGAGTTGACCAGTATTCTCAATCAATCCTCCCTTCCTCTGGTAAACTCTGGAACTCTCTGGCTGTTTCTGTATTTTCTTCTCATAATTTTAATACTCATAGGAGGGAGATTTCAAATCTTGTCAATCTTTATTGACAATTATTCACATTAACACTCACTCTATTCATAAGAACTTAGTTTTCTTTGGCTACAGACATTGTTGAATTAATTTATGTACGAGGGGCACCAACCAAGAACACCAAAATTATGATAAAAAAAGAAATGAGACCCACAGAGGTACCACTTTATAAAGCCAAGAATAGTTCTCAAAACTTTTTCTTACTATGATTTTGTTGGTCTTGGCTGGTGGTCCTCATACATAGAAAGAACTTAATGATGTGCATAGCCAAAAATAACTAAGTTCTCATAAACAAAGAGTGTGATGAGTGAGCCAGTCAATACAGACTGCCAAGACCGGTCTGATATATTTTGCATTCACCATAGGTTATTTATTACATGGTCTGGGATCCACTGGTCATCAGTGTTGTAAGAACAAACCCATACAAATGTAAAAGTTCCATTCTCATTCAATCTGACACTTTCATTATTGTTTCCACTCATTCTGTTAAAAGTAGAAATCTGATTGAAGTAAGTCTTTGTTTTGATTCTTCTTCCCATCACTTACTGCAAAAGAGTCCCTTACCACTATATTCTGATGTCCTATAGCGTGGTTCTCAACCCCAGGATTCTTTAAAGACCTTTCAAGGATTCTGGGGTAAAAATTTATACCTACACATTTGACAAAAGCTTACTTTAATCTATCAATATCAAGAGGAATGGATAAGATGAAACATTAAAGGAATGGAGTTATTTGCATTTAGGAGAGAGAGAGAGAGAGAGAGAGAGAGAGAGAGAGAGAGAGAGAGAGAGAGAACTAAATGTTCAGCATGACTACAGATTTTCTAATTTCAGAAGCATTAAGGAAATCAAGGAACAAAAGTGCGTTGATAAAGCACAAGTCAAAATATGAGGTAAAGGTTTATGCTAAAAGCTGTGTCTGTTTTAACCATTGCAATTATCAACACCTGATAAAAATGCCAAAACTTTCATACATTGATATATAAATGTTACAACTGAACACTTTTATTACAGAGGAAAAGGCAAAAATAGACTTCGTAAGTGCAAGATGGCCTAGGAACACAGAGGGAAAAGGTTGCTGAGAATGTCCCACAAGATGACTGCAAGAACTGTAACCCAAGGAATGATGTTAGAGAAAGTAAGACCATCAATACTCAGAGGAAAAGAAAAAGCAAATTAGCCTACCATCTACTGATCCCAAGCTGGCAGAGAGAGAGAGAGAGAGAGAGAGAGAGAGAGAGAGAGAGAGAGAGAGAGAGAGAGAGAGAGAGAGAGAGAGAGAGAGAGAGAGAGCTTTATAACTAGCAAAGAGACGTTAGACAAAAATCAGTTAGTTCCTAAGATTGCCACACACACCCACCCACACACACACACACAGGCAGAGAAAAAAAAATGCTTTCCACGAGCATACCACTATCGGCAACTTACCATTGGAAAAGCGATTGTGTTGGGTCACCAATCCTGGTATGACCTTTCTGTTGGATATCCTTCTGTTTACATGTTCATTATTGAATAATGTGATGAGCTAACAAAACCTCCTCTAAATATGACCAAATATTGAGTGAAGATCAAGCATTGAAGGTCTTAGAAAAAAAAAATCTTGGCCTTAATTATTTTTCATTCACAGAATTTTCTTTTGAAAATATATTATAGTATGCCCTTAAGTAAATTTTCTTCAGTAGAAATGATGAAAGAAAACGAGGTTGTACAGCTTATTTAAGCAGCACCCCTACTAATTTTAGCCATGAGACGCCACTGCACACTTTACATCGGGATAGCGAGGCCACAACCTCTCGAGTTACATCTAGTACCTACTTATTGGTACGTCAACAGGACCAAGTGGCGCGACCATTTGCCTCGCTGCGCCTAGAGCTGGAACCCGGGCCCTCTTGGTTGTGAGCCGAGCGTGCTAACCACTACACTAAGTGGTGAATGTGCCTGTGTGTGTGTTTGTGAGTGCGTACGTGTGTTGTAATGTAACATCAATTCTTGTTTATGTAACATATCTGCTCTTGGTTTCATAATCAAATAAATTAGAATTCGTTTGTCGATTTTTCTTATAATTTCCTGAGACGAAACAAGTTCTTCTAGCCCTGGACAATCCAGCTTTTCCCCCATTGATCCCAAGTCGCTCCAAGCTTTCTATATGTGCTTGATTACGTGTATAACAGTCAGTCCGGGAGTGTGTTTATGGCGTGAACAAGAGGATTTTTGTTAGTTACCATTATTGTTTACAGTATGACTCATTATATGAAACTATGATGTTTGTAACCCTTGATTTTTGGCAACCAGTAATAAAACGCTCGGGGCAGTCGCTGTGGCTGCCTCCGCAGTGAAAGCTATCCATTCTGGGCAGAAATGATGTAGAACATCGATATATTCATTACCTGTGTAACCAGGAAAATAAAACAAAAGCCATTTAAAAAAAACAATCACTTGATAAGTGTAATTATAAATTGAGCTAATTATTTTGAGAAACAATAGCACGCATAGGCATGCGACGGAAGGCAGGAGAGAGAGAGAGAGAGAGAGAGAGAGAGAGAGAGAGAGAGAGAGAGAGAGAGAGAGAGAGAGAGAGAGAGAGAGAAGGGGGGGGGGGGACATGTCTAAATATCATGGCTGAAGTACGAAATAAAGAAAAGTAACAAAAAAATAGGAGATAAAGACACGTACCAGCTTGCACCAAAAGGGAAGGGAAGGATTAATTAGAAGGGACTGGTCACACACACGCACACTGCTGCGTAAACAGGACACCTGCCATTCCGACCTCTGCGACAGTTATAGGTACACATCATATACTTCTTTCAACGAGGAATGTATTCGGGTTTTTAGGAGTACTTTTTTCTGTTCTAGTTACCGATTCTCAAGGTTATAAGCATGGAGGAAAAAAAAACTTTATAAACGCTCTAGCACACACACTTCACTCCTGACACGACCACTACTTACTGTGTCTGCCACCTAACACACATTCACCATCAGATTCCACCTGCTTTACTACTGACGCCAAGTACTTAACTAAATATTAAGGCTGATAGGAAAACGCAAAAACTTACACTTCCCTTTAGAAGAGTCGAACGAACGCCTTCTTCAAGTTCTCTCCGGTTACTGGCTGCCTTCTAATGCCGATAGGAACTCCTTCAAAAGTTCCGAACACTGCTTCATCTGTCTCTAACCACAAATCATTAGCCTCTAAACTTATATTTCCAGATGATGCCGTTATTAATTTTACGCTTCCAATTTCATTCAAGATATACATTTGTGTCCCATTTACCCCCTCCCCCACTACAAAAAATCACATTATAGCTTATGTTCTTTAAAAACTTAATCTATGTTATTCGGTACTAGACAAATTAAGCATAAGAGTTGTTTCGGAGCTTTGATCTTTACATTTACGTATCTTTCATGACATACAAAAGGTTGAATTCGTCACTTTCAAAGACTGAAGTAATTTTGTATTCAGCCTTACCTGACTTGAGAATTGCTTGACAAGACCACTTTTACTTTGTGGTTATCAAGTCTCAGCCACCATTTTTCCCTTGGGACTGCATGGTAGATAGATTATCCAAATTCCACTTAAACTGAAAACATCCACGGTTATAAATTTAGAAACACACGTATTTACGAACAATTTATTCGAATATACTTTGAACCCGTGGTTAACCAACTTTCCATGTTTCATAGTGAATGAGGAGTACGAATGGTAATGCTGGATATTGTGTTATCAGTCACCTGTTACTTATACAATGAATTATGGTTTGTTCATAATCCTAAATACTTCAATATTTCATGTGCAATTATTTTCAGGCCCACTGCTCTCTTGATCATGCTAACGTTACATTTTTTTCTTCTTCTTCTCACCCTTATTCTCTCCATCTCTTTGATGCAAAAGGTAATCAGTAGTCCTAGTCATTCATACCTCACTCTGGTAAACTCTGGAACTCCCTTCTTCCAACTTCCTATGACTTAATTCAAAAGGCAGGTTTCAAGACATCCATCCCTTTCTTTTGGCTAACTCTCTGACCTGCAAGAAAACTTGCTAAGTGGGTCTTTTTTATTACTCTTTTTGTTGCTTTTGGCCAGCTTTCCCCTTACGTAAAAAATATAGTGATTGCTAATAATATAATCATAACTCAAAAAACCATTACTGAAATCTTGAGTTAACAACCAATTGAATGTTTCAGTTGTCTAAAAGCCTGTCCACATTTATCGAGCAGGCTCCGATTGGCAAACACTATTACCATATTCCGTTCTAATACACAACTCTCCTCTTCTGCGTAGCCATTCCTTACTCCATATTCTCTTGCGCTTATTTATTTTTATTTTTCTCCTTTTTCACACTAGCTGCAAGAATTACATATCACAAAGCTAGTTTTCTTCTTGTCTGTTGTGCTACGCATGGTGAGGCAGTTATTATTGCCTGTTGAATTACATGAACTGCTCCATTGAACCACCACTTGAGCGGTGTGGAGCAGTATACAAGGCTATAGAGACATTACCCGTGAGGGTAGAGCTTGACGTGCTCTGTTCACTACTGAAGGATTTATATGGATCTGCTAGCAAGGAAACCGACCAGTCCCGGGCACTCCTGACTCTGATGGGTGGCCTAGGCTACATCAACCTGAGGCTCCACTCAAATGATCCCCACATCAGCCACGCTAACGACAGTGATGCGCACGTGGTACTCGTAGTGTGGGAGATAAAACTTTACTTTTTTTGTAATGATCTACGTTAATAAAACTTATTTTCCTTTATTTTCATGTAGTCCTTGTGCAATATGATATGTTTTAAGTATGTAACCATATTTATGATGACGTTTAGGCAGATTATTGTTTTTGGCCCAATCTTTGGTATAGTTACCTAAATATATACAAAACCTGAAACCTTACTCTTGAGTGAGGGACTGAGGTGTGAAGCATTTACTGGTGACAGTGTTGGTAAGAATGATGTGTAGGGTTGAGGAAAGTCTTTTGGTGGTATCGGTTTTATGGCAATTAAGAAACTTGTCTTGTCTTATCTTAGCAGCAAAATCCCAACCCAAGATGCAAAGTAAATGTGCAAGTAAAACTATATGCTTGTCAAGATACTCTATGGAAGAAAATTACTTTATATACTGTAGTAGTTATTAAGTGTAAATATCAGATGTTTGCTATTTATTATTTTGGCCAACAAGGCAAGTTTCTGTGCTTGCCATGGAAATACTGTATATAAATATCTAATCAGAATCTATGACTTATGGTCCTTCCACACGACGGGCAAATGCACGGCGGGCAGACACTGTTACCAATTGTATGTTGTATGGGTGGCGATGACGAGTTTAGATGACGTCATAGACGAGGAAACCACGGGCAAACCATCAAAGTGACCATACCCGTTGTTGAGGCACTGGATGGCCGCCTGACTAGGAACCACCTTGCCAGACACACGATGTTACAAGTCTACACTGTGCTCTCTGTGGGTATATGTATCTATTGTAGACTAGATAGAGATAGAGTGCATTCATGTCTGTCCAGACGGTTATGGGGAGGTGGACAAGGGAAGCAGCCCGGCATTTAATGAATTTGTACAGAGAGGAAACGTGTCTGTGGAATATAGAAATAGAGACAGAAAGACCACAGCACTGCAGAAAATAGCAGAACACATGAACAACGGTGGCGAGTTATTCTCTGCTAAGGATATGAAAAAGAAGATCGATACACTGCGAAACCAGAATCGACGAGAACGGAGTCAATGAAGTCTGGGACAGGGGTAGACGATGTATACATACCACGCGTATAACTCTTGTAAAAATGTCACGTGACTTCCCAATGTTATGTTTTCCAACCACTGTTTACACTATTGTTTCTTCTCTCTCCTGTCCTTTTTCTTCTTGCACATAACAATAATTATTGTACACAAAGCTATACGTTTAGCTTTAACTGTCTGGCGACCCATGCTGTCGTACAGAACACACAAAGTTTACCCCACTGGCTGACGTTGCCTGACAGAGCTCTGACTTCCCTCTGCCCGTTGTCTGGCCTAAATCATAGGGTTGCCTGGCTGCGCCTACTGCCTGTCTTAATTGGACTGTTTGATCTGGTAACACTATTTCAAAACGAGAGAATTACTGGCAAATCAGAGTGCCCACCGCCGTGCATTTGCCCGTCGTGTGGAAGAGCCTTTACTTACACCTGTTAGTGTCTCAGCCTTCGCAATCATTCTTATCTGCCTTGAGGCCTGTCCACACTATCGAGCAGTGCCCGACGGGCAAACAGTGTAACCACATCACTACGAAAATCTTTTTGAGCTTTAGCAGTCAGTAACAAGAGGTAATAGTTTAAAGCTTAAAGAGCAAAGATTTAATACGAATTTGCGGAAAACCTTTTTTAACGTAAAAGTAGTTCAACGATGGAACAAGCTGCCAGGGTCAGTCGTTCAAGCTAAGACGGTAGTTACTTTCAAAAGTAGATTTGACAAGTGTTATGAAGAAAAATGGCTTGCGATAATTACCTTTTGAAAGTATATGTATTTTTCTTTTTCTTTTTGATTTTGGTGATAGTAGTAGTTACATTAGATATCACTTTTTCTTAAAAATATTAGTAGTTACATTAGTACACCTTTCCTTCTCATCTTTCCTGTTCAAATTCCCCCGATTGTCCTTTTCTCAACAACCGGGGTGCATTTTTCTTTTTATTTCTTGTCGGGTAACGCCGGAGGGAGTGGTGGGTGGGGGGGATCTTCTTCTGTCCTATTCTTGCCTCCTACTATATAGTTTATCATAGTTGTAGCATAGTGAACGAGTGACCTCGTCATAGGTCGTAAGGCCTCCTGTCACTCGTCTTTCTTATGTGTTCCTGTGTATATGATATGTGATGATTTCATGCAAAATAACATATGTGTGGTCATTACAATATATGTGAATAAGTCAACACACCTGTGTGAGTGAGTGTCAATCCATGCCGTGTGAACACGCAAGGAAGGCTCCTTAATGGTGATGGTGATGCCCGGCACGTGCTGCAACAAGTTAATGTACACCTCCATCAGGTTACCCGCACCACCTCCCATAGGTCAACCTGCAGGACGGACAAAGTGTGTCACACTACAGGAATTTGCCATTAGATGTTAAAAGTCAATGATATGATAAATCAAAAGTTTACAAACAGGAAGCAGGTACAAGTCTTAAAATACTTTTTTATCAATAGCTGTGTACAATAATTGCTGCATCATATATATATATATATATATATATATA
>JAHFWG010000087.1:49326-66023 GCA_020233015.1 Callinectes sapidus | reverse complement strand
ATATTCCACTGATGTTTCACTCCACATTATCTATTAGGCATCAAATTCCACCACTGGCTACGTGCTTCAAGATCAGCAAAATCAGGTGAGGCAAACGCTACAAATTGATAGACACTGAGAAGCATCCTGAGCTATTAGAGCCTCGGCCCAACCCATTACTCCGGCGTGTATTGCAAGTATGATGAAGGCAGCGAGTGAAGTGTCAAATACGTGAAGGAGAAGCACGACACACGCCATACACCAGCTCAGGTAAAGCGACTAATGAATGACAGGAGGACTAGACTAACTGAGAAGGCGAGGCTGATCACGGAGGAACAATTGGCTATATTTACACGGGTTGTTTTCTCAAAATGTCTGTTTTCTAAAGCCACTGAGATTTATTCACCGAGTTCAGGATTGTTTTCCGTGTTAATGATAGAGAAAATGTTGTTAATCTGTCACTAAAACCATAAAAACACCCATTTCCTTCGGTAGTTGGACGTGATTTTTAATTTATTCTGCTTATTTTTTCACAATAACTATTTTCTAAAGCCACAAAGATTACTAACCGAGTTCAGAGTCGTTTTTTAGTGTTAATGATATAGAAAATGTTGTTAATCTGTCATTAAAACTATAAAAACATTTAACTCCTTCAGTAGTGGGACACGATTTTGTATTTATTCTGCTTATTTTCTCACAATAACTGTTTTCTAAAGCCATAAAGATTATTAACCTAGTTTAATCGAGTTCAAGATTGTTTCCCGTGCTAATAATGATTGGGAAAATGTTGTTGATCTGTCACTAAAACCATAAAAACACTTAACTCATTCAGTAGTTGGACATGATTTTATATTTATTTCTGCTTATTCTCTCACAATAACTATTTTCTAAAGCTATAGAAATTATTAACCGAATTCAAGATCGTTTCCCGTATTAATGATAGAGAAAATGTTATTAATCTGTCACTAAAACCATAAAAACACTTAACTCCTTCAGTAGTGGGACACGAATTTATGTTTATTCTGCTTATCATTTATCAATTTACATACCTTCAGAAACTCATGCAGGAATAGAAATAGTACAGACTCTGGCCATTAATCTTCTGACTTCCATACACCCTTCTTAATGTTCAGAAAATCGTCTAACCACACCCAAAACTCATGGTAAAAATGTGTCCCAGTACTGGAGGGGTTAATTGGCAGTTAGGTAGGCTGGTATCGTTACCATCTTTGTTCCTGGATGAGTCTAGTCTGAATTAACTAGCAGTAGACCTATCAACTCTGTAAATTTGGTGTTGGTTAAATACATTGTTGGTAATGGTACTGATGATGATGATGATGATTAAAGTAGTGGTGGTGGTGGTGGTGGTGGTGGTGGTGGTGGTGTCAGTGAAGCTTACAATAGTAGTAGTGGTGGTGGTGGTGGTGGTGGTAGTGAAGGTTACGATAGTAGTGGTAGTGATAGTGGTGGTGGAGGTGGTAGTGTTGGTGATGTTAGGTGAAGTTTACAATAGTAGTAGTGGTGGTGGTGGTAGTAGTAGTGAAGGTTACAATAGTAGTGGTAGTGATAGTAGTGGTGGTGGTAGTGGTGGTGGTGTATGTGTTTGTTACAGTGGTAACGGTGGTGGTGGTGGTGGTGGTGGTGGTGGTGTATGTGTTTGTTACAGTGGTAGTGGGGGTGGTGGTGGTGGTGGTGGAGGTAGTGGTGGTGGTGTATGTGTTTATTACAGTGGTAGTGGTGGTGGTGGTGGTGGTGGTGATTATGCTGATAACGACCACCACGACCATAATGATGATTGTCACGTCGTTCACACCGCAATGGCACCCACTCACGCACACACATACTCGTACCCTCCCCTCTCACCCCCTCTCTCTCTCTCTCTCTCTCTCTCTCTCTCTCTCTCTCTCTCTCTCTCTCTCTCTGACATTCACCAAGACAAACATGACCTTTGTTGACCCGCTGTAGTGACCTTCCTCCTTCCTTCCTTCCCTCTCCACCTAACCTTCCTATCAGACAATGACCTTATCTATCCTGACACAAACAAACACACTCTCTCTCTCTCTCTCTCTCTCTCTCTCTCTCTCTCTCTCTCTCTCTCTCTCTCTCTCTCTCTCTCTCTCTCTCTCTCTCTTCTCTGTTTCGTTTCATTCCTCTCTCTCCTCACGCTCTCCTTCACCGGTGCAATGGTACACGCGAACGAACTAGTGAGCAGGCGTGACGTAACCATTACCCCTACGTACTTAATACACTTGCAAAGAATAGTCAGATCAGCCGTGACACCAATGCACGCTGTTCGTACCCACACAGCCCCACGGGACACAGTGGTCGGGATATAGGTTGCCACTGGGGACGGCAGGTTGGGGGAACCAGCGGTAGTGACGTCATAAAGTGTTTACTTCCCCTTAAGTGCACACGTGGTACTATAAACACACAAAACACGGTTGTTGCGCTTAATACAACAACAATGTAGCAACAACTGTACCTTATTTCTGCTGTTCGCCGCCGCCATGGAGGAAATCAGGGAGGGAACACCAGTAGCCTTGCAGCACCACGTCACTGTCTCACTCCACGTCACCGCCACTCACTCACTCACTCACTCACCACCTCCACCTGCTTCCTCTCGGTCAAGTCTGCACCGTGGAAGCTACAGAGTCTAATGCTTCTTTGGTCTGCACTACCGGTACGTAAAATGAACAATCATTGTGTACACAAACAATTGACACCGTTGTACTGTACGATTACTGGGGTGTTCCACGTGGCGACCAGACCTCCACGTAACCGCGCGGCGCCAAGAGTGGTGGTGACGTCAGCGTGTGGCTGCTGGGCGTCCCTTCCTCTGTCAGGCCGATCCGGGACTCGCTTCATTGTCGAGGTTCACTGCTTCGAGTGTTGCTCCTGCCAATGTGTACCGCTGGTGGCTGGCGGGTGTGTCAGGATAGTCACTGTGTGGATGTACGTAGTGTGTATGTATAGTACAAGGATAACATAACACGGTGTACAGACGACGTATGGGAGCATGTCAGGTCTGCGATAGGCTTAGTTCAGCTTGGTCTCAATCGCCGCGCCACACTGACTCGAACCATCAGCCCACACGTCCAGTTGCACGTTCACCATTAGACTGACTTTGAATTATTACGTTGCCAGATCGATTCTTAACTATATTGGTGCAATGTGTGAACAGTACGCAGCACGGATAGAATGTCAAGTGTTTTCAAAGGACACAGAGTAGCACTGACACGTACGTGAAAGGTATATATTATTCTGGTTTCAAATGGTGACCTGCACTTACTCCAATACGTATGTAGGCTCTAATGCAACGGTGCCAGATTTACAACCCAAATGTACTGTTGTAATATATATCACGCAGAGATGACATTACACCTAAAACGAAAAACACAACTGTATTGCAGGACAAAGGCCAATGTGATGCATTGATAATCTACTAAGCGTGGATGCACTGTGACTAGAATCACTAAGTTGAGGCATCACGGGCCAGAGGTACCAGTATATACCAATTCAACGCATTAGTGATATCCCAACATTATAAAGAAGAGCAGAAAATGCCAAACTGTAACGTAATTAGTGATGTGCAAACTATTATAAAGGACGGCAGAGAATGCCAAACTTTAACGTATTTAGTGATCTCCAAACTATTATAAAGTAGAGCAGAAAATACCAAACTGTAACGTAAACGCAAACTATTATAAAAGGGAACAGAGAATATCCATCTGACACGTACGAGTCTTTCATGGGGCGTTCATTTACTTTAGACGCGTGACACCAGCAGCGTCTCGGAGGGTCTGGCCGTCGTACTGAAACACAACTACGCAGCACCTCCATCACTCTCATAAGGCTCTGCGTTGGTGAACTTACGCTGCTTTTTCACGGTGTGTTCATAGTGCTAATGACAGACTTACAAGATTTGCACATTACCTACAGGAAAAACTTTTGAGAGAGAGAGAGAGAGAGAGAGAGAGAGAGAGAGAGAGAGAGAGAGAGAGAGAGAGAGAGAGAGACGTCAATCCAGAATATATTTAAAGAAAACGTGTGCGTAACAAGTGCATAGTAGTTTAAAAGACATACCAAATATTACACATATAATTCAACACAAAATATGCAGTCAAGATGAGAGAAAGGGAAGCAAGCAACCACCACCACATGCAGAGAAGCCTGGAAGTGGAGAAGGCGATCACCCATCAAGAGGTGACGCCACACATCAATTGGGGACTCCACGCCACACCAGACCCTCCAGCAGCTCAGGACAGGGGAGACAGCCAGCAGTGTTCCAATATATTAGATACCACACCACGCGGGGCAGGAAGAGAGGTGCGTCACGTCTGGCAGCCCCGCAGTCTCCCACCACAGCCAAGACGGAACCTGACGGACAGTGAGAGAGAGAAAGAGAGAGAGAGAGAGAGAGAGTTACACAACACCTTCTAATGGCGTAGCTACATTATTCTCAATCATTCCTCATGGTGACTGTTCCTCGCTTGGCCATGCATGTGATTTTTATAAGGCCCGGTGATCGTTCATACCGGGACCTTTCCATGGTAATCTGTGGTGGCGGGGGAGCGAGGGAAGAGTGAAGGGTGAAGGCTGGAAGAGTAGGGAAGGCAGCATCTTTGGGATAAAATGAAAAGATGGCACTCAGTACTAACACGGCCCCTGCTCACCGCCTCGCCCCCTCGCCCCCTCTCCTTGCCTGGGCTGGGGATAAAGACTTAACGCTAAACTTTTCAAGCACAATATAATGAGATGGAGAAGTGAGCCCGCGCCAACCTGCCCACCGCCAACCTGGAACCCTGCAGAGAGAGAGATAGAGAGATAGAGAGAGAGAGAGAGAGAGAGAGAGAGAGAGAGAGAGAGAGAGAGAGAGAGAGAGAGGATATATTCACGCTCACTTCAGAAAATAGTAAGATAACCTCCCATTTTGTCAACACAAAGTAATAAATTCGAAACACATCTATATCTCTCTCTCTCTCTCTCTCTCTCTCTCTCTCTCTCTCTCTCTCTCTCTCTCTCTCTCTCTCTCTCAGTATTAAAATCGTGAAAACAGCTCTGAAAACCCTAATGTTCCTGACGGGAGGGAAGACGCTAAAACATTTCAGAATAAATACACTTAATATTGGTAAGGAAGGTTCATGTAAAATTTAAAACCAATCTGTCTGCGGTCAGTTTTCACATGCAAGCAATCTCATTTTCTCGACGTCCTTCCTTCAGCATTACGCGACATCCAGTGGGACAGAGGGACGCGTCTTTTATCTCCTTCTCCTTTCCCCGCGTCCTGAGAGGGAATGTTTGGCACTGTGCACGAGTCTTCAAATGTCTGTGTGTGTGTGTGTATGTGTGTGTGTGTGTGTGTGTGACTCCCATCCTTTGATATTCTACTCCAATACCACATCTCCCCTCTCCTAGGCAGAGATAAGGAAGGCAATGAGGAAGTACATAGGCGAAAGAGAATTAAGAAAACACGAGGCTATAAGTTAATAGAGAGACCCAGTTAAATGCCTCCAATCTCAACCTGTGATCCTTGAGTGATGAAAGATGCACGGTGCAATGCTTCAATAATTCCACGGCCCCGCTGCGCCTCTCCTCGTAGCAGCAAAGGTCACGGCCAACAGTTAAGGTACGTTGAACTCATCTGATGAAGACACATGGGAGGCGAAGCGAATATTTCACGAGGGCTAATGAACGCTGAGTCAATAGTAGCGATAGTAGTGATAGTAGTACTGCACGCGATACAGAGAGAAAGAGAGAGAGAGAGGGGCGTTTCAAAGTGACTGTGAATAACTGGGTATTGAAACAGGCACGGGAGTAAAAAGTGTATATATGTACATGTGTAGAGTAATGCTTTAAGATAGGGAACAATAACTATGTGACCTTTAGCTGGTTTGTCACTAAAAACTTTGTAATGTAGATGTGAGAACTCTGTAAACTAGTAGAGAGAGAGAGAGAGAGAGAGAGAGAGAGAGAGAGAGAGAGAGAGAGAGAGAGAGAGAGAGAGAGAGAGAGCATTAAGCATTCTTCCTTGAAAATCATAGTTGTTGTGAACGGAATGGTAAAAAAGGGAAAAGAAAAGGGAAAAGCAAAAATAATCTACAACAACAGCAGCGAAAAACAACAAATGTTACAAAAAGAAGGTAATGGCAGTAGGTGGTGGTGGTGGTAGTGGTGGTGGTGGTGGTGGTGGTGGTTGAGTTAGCTTCATTATTACCAAAGACGAAAGTAGAGAGAAAGAAAAAAAATACATATATCTTCCCTCACCAGCGTAGAAAGACCTTTATTTCTTCCTCACCTCCCATCCTCTTTGCACCAAAAAATAGATCAAATATAAACACGGCCTGAAATCACGTACACCAAAATAAAACACAAAGATTCTACGTTTTACGTTTTAAAAGGAACAAAATACCAACGAAATACAAGAACAAAACATAGAAAAGCAATACCTTTCCTCATTATCATAGGAAGATCTTTAACTCGCCTTCATCTTCCTCCTCTTACCCTGCACCCAAAAAAAATGAGATACTGTCTGAAATCACACACAGAAATAACGCAAAGAATGCACGTAATAAAAGCAGTGAGTTAGGAACTTCCATCTCATACCAGCAGACCTCAAAAGAATCCTTAATTGCTCTCCTCGGCGAGAAGAGACAATCATTGAGTCAAAAGCTTGGCATCAGCATAAATCTACATGAAAAAGACAGCATTCTTCCCTCCTAATGTCACCGCCTCGCCCGCTGCTTAAAGGGATGCTCTTGTCCCACACACACACACTGAAACCTCGTTGTGGGAGCTAGGGACATAGAATCTTACTTTGCCCATTTAACCCCTTCAGTACCGGGACATTTCTACCACAGTGTTTGGGTGTGGTTAGACGGTTTCATTGGCATTAGGGAAGGTCTACGGAGGTTACATGATTAATGGCAAAAGTCTGTACTATCTTAATCCCCACGCGAGTTTTTTGAAGCTCTATTAAAACAAGTGATAAGCAGAATGAATATGAAAATGCGTCCTAACACTGTAAGGATTAATAGCTGAGGTTAAGGTAAAATTGCATTAAACCCTTTTACAGCAGTATTCATTTATTCATGCTACTAAAAGTGATGCCTCGAGCCTTTATAAACACTTAAAAGAAAAAAAGAGGTAAAGAAAAGAACTAGTTTCTTATATCAAATCAGTATAACCCCTTCAGTACCAACACGCATTTTTACCGTCAGTTTTGGGAACGATTAGAAGATTTTTATTCACATTAGGAAGTGTCTATGGAGGTCAGAAGATTGATGGCCAGAGTCTGTACTATTCTAATCCCTTAATCTGTGTAAAAAACACCCATTACTAACCAGAATGACCATGAAAATGCATTATAGTGCTGAAGGGGTTAATGTTTACATGTTGCCGTAGACATGAAAAGATTCATAACAGGTCTTTGTGATTAAAAGATATGAGATTGGCAGTGAGATAATTAAGATAACAGTATTATTGAACTTGTGAATGCAAATGTTCAGGAGTAGATAGATTAGTAATAGAGTGATCGCTATCTGTAGATCTGGATGTTTCTTGTAGTTTCCTTTATTTTCCTTTACCCTCAAATGTTCAAATTAATGGTGATTATTGAAAAAAATATGAGATTGACGTTAATTAATCCACAATGCTATATAAAATAACACTAAAGAGAGAGAGAGAGAGAGAGAGAGAGAGAGAGAGAGAGAGAGAGAGAGAGAGAGAGAGAGAGAGAGAGAGAGAGAGAGAGAGAGAGAGAGATGAAAAAGAATCTATTCAATTTTTGTGTGTTGCTTTGAAATATCACCATCATTTCTCTAACTAACATGTATTTTATTATTTATATTACAATTAATATACTTTTTTTTTATTTCTTTATCCACACTTCATTAGGCTGGAGTTCATAATTAGCAGTAACTAATTATCAACATTTTAATTCCTAGGTTTATTCAATTCAATGTATTTTTTCGTTTTATGTATGTGCGTGTGCATCTCTTTTTACTTGGTGTGTCATTTATTATTCACATTTTTATTCATGCAGTCACATATTTCATTGAATTTTGTTCCAAGTAGGCGCTTCTGTGTGTGTGTGTGTGTGTGTGTGTGTGTGTGTGTGTGTGTGTGTGTGTGTGTGTGTGTGTGTGTGTGTGATCAATAGTTTTAAGTACATTCATCAGAAAAAGGAATTTAGATAAGATGATACTGTTGTAATTATTATTATTATTATTATTATTATTATTATTATTATTATTATTATTATTATTATTATTATTATTATTATTATCATTATTATTTTTGTAAGCCTTAATATTGCTATTATCATTATCATTATTACCGTTACAACAGACAACGTAACGTGAGAACACCGCGGCACAACCAACAAACCTTCAGTGCTGCGGCGTCACATTTCAATCACTCACTCACTTATGACATCATCCATTGGCCTCGTTTAGTGCGCTTGTGAAAATTAGCCAAGTTTACCCTAAATTTACGCATGTGATTGCCTTCATTATACACAAGTGACACCAAAGCTATGCCAGTTAGTTCGGGAGTCTCAAACATTCACAGCTTTGTGTAGATTTTATTTGCGAGAAACATAAGAATACAACCACTGAGACTATTGGTAGTGTGTGGACAGCATAGTGGGTCTGTTGACGTCACCACTACATGAGGCATTTCTCTGGACACGGCCCGAGATGGTCAGTAATGATTCAGAGGTACAAGGAGACGCTTTCGTGACAAGACCCGGCGTGTTGGTTGACAGGAGAGAGAGAGGGAGAGAGAGAGGGAGAGAGGGAGCTTCGTTTTGTGTAGTCTGTCGTCTGAGCCGCGAAGGTCTTCATGTAGGGACGTGCTCCTTCATAGATAGATAGATTGATAGATAGATAGATAGTTTATTGACCACAACCAAAACATGTACATTAAAATTAATATTACTCAAATAATCCTGTAGGGTCCAACATACTAAATTTACATTACCTCTCAATAATACACATATACAAAGTTACCAATGACTACCATCATCATTACCTTTGCTATTACAAACTCTCACACCACAAACTTCGCCTATTCTCACTCCAACATAAATCGAGATATGTTTAAAAATTCCTTACAAAAACGACACAGAATTATAAAAAAAAAAGGTGAAGAAAATAAGCATACCAAATAAACCTACCGTGAAAAAGGAGAATAGAGTGTTGGAGGAGGAGGGGAATGATAGAAAAGAGCATCACCAGGTAATTGGAGAAGGCAAGGAGGAAATACAGGAACATAAATAAATCAAGAATAAAGTGTTAGATTAAGGCAGAGAGGGAAGTGACGAAAAGATTTGAGCGTGCCAGAGGAAATTAAAGGAAGGATAGAAATAACACTGAATGAAGGACAGTGCTGGATTTTGTGAGAGACAGGAATAGACAGGAAAAAGAGAGGATTACACCACGCAGGGAAGGAAATAAACAATGTATTATTTTGCCTCACATTCGAGAAGTAAATTGTGATGCAGGTGACTAAATAATGAAATGTGAAAGCTAGCGTAAGTCCCCAGGGATAGTGGGTGGGTGTACGTTTGGTCTGAAAATGGATGAACAAATAAGCAAGAAATAATAACCATGAGTAATGAAGTGTCACATTTAGCACGTACTGTTAGGGCCATCATGTTGACGCGAGGTACTTGTTAATATTAATTGTATTACAGCGTGTGACACCAACACCAGTTATCACAGCGCATTATGGCTCCGTGTGTTTAGTGTTCAGCTGCACTGACCTGCTGTTGGTCTCTCTCTCTCTCTCTCTCTCTCTCTCTCTCTCTCTCTCTCTCTCTCTCTCTCTCTCTCTCTCTCTCTCTCTCTCTCTCTCTCTCTCTCTCTCTCTCTCTCTCTCTAAAAAAGAAAAAAACAGCGGTCGGCCTAGGCCATTATGAGCCGCTGGTCCCCAAAACTTATGGGTGTCATTAGGGCGAATAACACCGCCATCTGGTCTCACCTCCCTCGCTGCGCCACCTTCAAATATATATCGATACTACGTTGAGGAAGAAAAGGTACAAGAAAGGTATAATGGAATAAAAAGAAAGTTGCTATATTGAACACGTGAAGGAAGTAACAACAACAAAAATAAAGGTGTGTTACTATTCTTTCGGCTTTCTATTTTTTTGTTTCTCTCTTATTTGTTCTTATTTTTCAATACCAATTTTTATGTATTCTATTTTTTTTTTTTTTTTAGGGGGGGATTAAGGGGGTTACTCTCTCTCTCTCTCTCGTCTCTCTCTCTCTCTCTCTCTCTCTCTCTCTCTCTCTCTCTCTCTCTCTCTCTCTCTCTCTCTCTTGCTTTCATGTAATATTCACAACAAAACTTTTTAGGAAGCCACTTGGGCTCCCGGAGATTATCTGGCGCTACACGCATAAAATAAATCATAAACCAAGAACAAATACAATACGAGAATACGATAAGGTGGAAAAAAAAAGAGGAAAGGATATGTGCAGAAAATAGAAGCTTAAGTGTATATTCCTGATAGAAACAGCGAGCGTTCTGTCCAGTAAAAGTTAACGATACCAGGAGAGACAAAATATGTGCAGAACATCCCGTCATATATATGGAAAAGTTATTTATGTGGAAATGGAGAGAGAGAGAGAGAGAGAGAGAGAGAGAGAGAGAGAGAGAGAGAGAGAGAGAGAGAGAGAGAGAGAGAATCAGTCAAAACCAGACTCCATTAGAACACTGTCAACAACGTGTCATTCGTGAGTGAAGTAAATAATTCTCCGGCGTTGGTGTTTTTTGTTCTCCTCACAAGGATACAATCACTGCTCTCCTTTTCCACTGATACTTTTCTCACCCTCTTACAAGTAGTCTTTATAATTCTTATGCCTTAACCTCTTCATTATTGGGACACATATTTACTAAGAGATTTGGGTGTTATTGGAGGATTTTATTGATATTTGAAAGGGTCTATGCAGATCAGAAGGTTAAAGGCCAGAGTCTGTACTATTTCAATCACTACATGAGTTTCTGAATCTGTATTAAAGCGACAAATGATAAGCAGAATGAATATGTAAACGCGTCCCAGTACAGAAGGGGTTAACAATGATGGTGGTACAGGTAGAAGTTGTGGTACTGGTGGTGGTTGTGGTGGCGGAAGTGCATTTGTCAGCATGTAACACGAGGCAGGTTTAACGCCCTCCTGTTCCCTCTTCCCTCCTGCACGGCGCGGACACAGTGTGGGGCCTCAGCGGCGGACGTGAGGCGAGACTCTTCTCTCTCTCTCTCTCTCTCTCTGTCTATAAGTTAGCATTGCTTCCGCCTCACTGGACAGCCCCGAGTGCGTCCTTATCTCCGCCATCTGTGACGCCCACCGCGAGGAATGGCAACACAGATAACCTATATTTTACTGTGTGTGTGTGTGTGTGTGTGTGTGTGTGTGTGTGTGTGTGTGTGTGTGTGTGTGTGTGTGTATTCGCCTGATAAGAAGAAATGGGAATGGTTACTTTGTTTGTTTTCTGTGTTCTAGACTTTCGAGATCTTATCAGGAGTTGCAGAGGTCATTTCAAACTAAATATCAGACACTACATCTTTCCGGAAGCCAGATTTTTTCTCCCTCCCACAAACACGCGTATGTAATTATGATTCACTGATTGGAAATATAATATCAAATGTAACTATCAATCTGCATATTATATATACTATCAAATAACGTTTGATAACCCATTGCAATATATTTCCCCGGAGACAAGTTGAAATAAACGTACATATACAACCAGAGAATAAACCAGCAAAAAGTGGCATGCAACAATTATATGTTACAGAAAATTATGGTTCTATTACGTTATGCATTTCTACAATAGAACACTGTATTTATCACTGACTAATTTCCAGCATCGCAAAACTAAGAAACAATATGAAAGAGAACTCACAACACATGACTAGAACCACGGAAACGAAACGAACGCAGTGTTTTCATTCGATCTTCTCTTTAATTATAACTAGTAACCTTTTCTTTACACGTCCACGCAGCAAAACATTTATCCCGAGACATCCTGAGAGAGAGAGAGAGTGGAGCGTGGCAATAGTGGAGGCAGAGGAACACAACTTTCCCAGACGAGTGAGGCAGGAAAGGAGCAACTCACATAACGCGAACATTACTCACGGAGGAAACACTACCATTCCCTCAGGGCCGCGTGGGACGGCCCTCTTTTTTGTGCATCTGCGAGAAAATGAGGCATTTCTCGCCACTCTGCAGGGTTGTGTCTTGCTACGCGTCTGTTTGAGCTGGTTGTTCATTCCTATCTGTCTGTCTTTGTGTCTGCCTGTCTGTCTGCCTGTCTGTCTGCCTGTCTGTCTGTCTGTCTGTCTTTGTGTCTGTCTGTCTCTCTGTCTGTCTTTGTAGCTGAAAGACAGGTAGCTCATTTCTGCCTGTCTCTCTATTTGTCTGTATGTGTATTTCTATACAAAGAGTGAATTTATTAACAGCTAAAAAGAATTACAAGGTGATATAAAGAAAAAGAAATATATACAAATACAAAATAACACACAAAACAGCAAAAAAGATAAGGAACACTAAATATAATATAGAACCAAACCAATTGCATCATTAATGACAAACCTAAACACATTCCAGCACTTTCTGTTTTCCTATCGTTGGTCATTCACTTTAAACTTACATGAAAAGTATTGGTTATTATTCATTGGTTCTGAATCTCCAATAGAGAATACGTCATTGAGGTTGAGGCAGCGGAGAAGAAGGAGAACGAGAGAGGAACATAGACACGTAAATACTCGTATCTATTTGTATCGTATCGTATCGTATCGTTTGAGAGAGAGAAAGAGAGAGAAAGAGAGAGAGAGAGAGAGAGAGAGAGAGAGAGAGAGAGAGAGAGAGAGAGAGAGAGAGAGAGAGAGAGAGAGAGAGAGAGAGAGAGAGAGATAATGCAGTAAAAAAAAATCAATTAGCCTAAGACTCATCATCAGAGGAGGGAGAAGATAAATAATGTAGCGCAGTTTGTTAAGTTTTTATAATGGTCGCGGTAATAGAGAGACCATTCCTCACACGTCAGCGGCAGGAGGGTATAAATTTCCTAAAGTGAACCACCATATGTTTCCCTGATGATGGACGAGGAGTCTTCGATAAATACGTATAAATAGACGATAAAAAAATAAATGTATTGGTAAAAGAGAATGTGTTCCGTAGAACTAGAAAATAAATTAGTTTTTCATAAATATGTGTTAAAAAAAGTAATATAAATGAAGAGGATATGATTCGTAGAACTAGAAAAATGAAAGAATGTATTGGTAAAAGAGAATATGTTTCGTAGAAATGGAAAAAAAAATAGTGTTCTATAAGAAAGTGTACATAGATGATTAAAAGAATTAATATAACAATGAAAAGGATATGATTCGTAGAACTAGAAAATAAAAGAATGTATTGGTAAAAGGGAATATGTTTCGTGGAACTAGAAAAAAATGAGTCTTCCATAAGTATGCTTAGAGAAATTATAAAAAAAATAACAATATAGCAATGAAGGGGATATGATTCGTAGAACTAGAAAAATAAATGTGGAAGTTTGGAAAAAAAAATCAGAATTCAGAGCAACGGTAACTATTTTACAATTTTGCGTTGATGAACTCAGAGTGGCTGTGTATAAAAAGTGAAAACAGACTTGTGTTGCTTCTATAAATAGCAATCAACAGCAAACCGGAGGGAAAAAACAACACTGCATTATAACTTGAATTGTAGAGGCAAAATTACATTTATTCACGCTTTTTGTGACATGCTGAATAAAAAAGGTGAAAATAGAAATGTGTTTTGAATTACTCGAACACACACACACACACACACACACACACACACCATGGGAAAAATATTCAATATATTCTGTACCTTTCAATTAACTCCTTCAGTACTGGGACGCATTTTTACCACGATTTTTGGGTGTGACTGAACGATTTTATTGACATTAAGAAGAGACAGTAGAGATCAGAAGAATAATGGCCAGAGTCTGAACAATTTCAATCCCCACATAAGTTTCTGAAGCTGTAGAAAATCAAATAATAGGCAGAATATACATGAAAATACGTCCCAGTACTCAAGGGCTTAAACACTGTCTTTGCATTACCACCAGACACCCTTTCTGCTTCCTCTTGGTCCCGGTGGCTCAGAAGTGTCTATTTAATGCATGGCTCAAGGAGGCTTTAGTAGGAAACTGTCTCCATGACAACTATTGCCTTAAGAAGAGATGTCAAGACGGCTTCCATGTCTCTCTCTCTCTCTCTCTCTCTCTCTCTCTCTCTCTCTCTCTCTCTCTCTCTCTCTCTCTCAATACGTATCGCAAATTATGCATCATCTCATAATCCACTTCAAAGAGCGGAGTTATCAAGACACCTCAAGAAGTTAATTGGACAACCTGCTAAAGGACGGTCTTCCCATCAATTTTCTAGTAAGCAGTATTTTTTTTATATACACTGGGAATTTTACGGGAATTTATGAGCTAAACGAGGCCACCTAATGGAGACCACCTATCTGAAAGTCCACCCATTTGGAAACCATAACCCAGAGTGGATGCCCAATTTCCCCTCAGACAGTGGCCAGGATTCGAACCTGTGCCCTTGGGAATCTCTCGGCCCCCAGATTCCACTGTACCGAGGCGGGATGGGATGCTTTTCCTTTTAATGTTAGGAAAAATTCGTTTTACTTCTTTTTTCGTACATGTAAAAAAATATACATATAATCCTTTAGCTAATCAGTCCACCATTAGAAGTTAACAAACTGAGTGATTAGCAAGATTTATTAAGATATATTCAAAATAAAATCAGTCCAGAAAAAAATGCAGGAAACTCTCGAATCTTAAAATGCAAAAGAAAGAAAAAAGCAGATATACAAATGGGCGTAATGGACGGAGAAGGACAAATAAACATTTCCGTCCACCTCCATTAATCACAAAACACATCATATTATTTTTGCTCGCACTCTGAAAAATCGGCAACGCTCCGGTGTCATTTGGGCGCGGCCTCGATCCATCAAGCGGCGGCGGCGGCGGCGGCGGCGTGAGGAGTCGAGAGCCGAGGACGAAGGGCGATGTAATTGATAAGTCAGTTTTATCTGTCTGGGCGCCGATACCACATAAGACCCGAGCATTAATCAAGCTTGCGAATCTGGGCAGCTTGAGAAATTAGCCGCCATCGTGTGCAGGATCTGAGCCGGGAGCGAAATTTATCTTGGGCGAGGCGTGGGAGTGGAGAACCGCGAAACACTTCCCGATATTGGCCCGCTTGGGATTGCCTCCAGTAGTATTTGTGGTCAAGTCCCTCTTTACAACACGCTTAGCATATCCTACAAACCGTGATACTCTTTTTTCGACACTCAACACAAAATGATTCCCTTAAAACAGACTGTGAAAACATATCGGTAGTTAATATTCTGTAGATTTTCAATGGACCACGGACGTACCTCACAATCATGTTTCTGCCGTAATAGTCAGGAATTCGTAGTCAAAAGTAAGGAAGATGTTGAGAAGTAAGTATTAACCTGACCTAATCTATAAATCCTACAAAACCCTGATACCCCTTTCCTATAGAACGCAGTAGAGTAACTTGGTAAATCCTTAGAAGAAAAATTGGTATCCTAGAATTACAAAAAAAATAAGTGATCTTTAATTCCATCAATATAAGTATTCAATGCAATTTAGGGGCGGTACGTGCTCCTCATTTTTGTCCAAGCCGTAAAAGTGAGTAGTTCAGAGTTAAGAGGAAGGAAGAAGGGAGAAGTTGGGAGGTAGCTGTTAAGATGAAAGAGGTTCGAATTGAGAGGAAGGAAGCTGGAGTTCAGAGGGAAGAGGCTGGAGGAGATAAGAGGGAAGAGGTTCCAGCTCGGCAATAGGAGTTGGTCAAAAGTGTGGCTTTCTCCGCTATCCACAGAGAGGTGCACCTTTAAAAAGATTATATCACACGGCTTTTTCTTTACAGTACATAAATGAAAAGAACAATGGAAAAATGATATCACAGTGAAACAGGAATAGAATCCATTACAGAGGTAAGACGAAGACACTTTCCTTGGGTTACGTAACTACAACAAACCATAACACTTTAGGAGGAGGAAATCCCTACCGTAATGTGACCTTTTCCCTTCACTCACTACACTTCATTTCATCAACTTACCTTGACGGCGAAAACGATGGAACACCAAAACCTGCAATGAAAGAAAACAAAGACTTAGTACACGCAAAAAAATAATAACACTGCAGCAGAATCAGTTATTAATGAAATTCACCAACTCAGAAGTGAACGACACGAATATAAAATCAGATATAGAACACAGGAATAAATAAATCATAGTAGAATGAATTAACAATGAGCTAAGAAAAACATGAAGTTGGCTAACGCTCCAACTCTGCTTAAGGAAACTTGAGAGAGGATAAAATGGTGTAGATAGATAAATGGAGAGATAAGCTGATAGACTGATAGATAGACGGATAAACAGGTTGAGAGATAGAGACAGACAAAGAATACAGAGATAGACATAGTTAGACAAATCGATAAATAGAGAAATGAACCGATACATAAGATTTATAAAGATAGACATGGATAGACAGAGTGATAAAATAATAGATAGAAAGATAGATAGACAGGATGACAGTTAGAGGCATACCAAAAAGACGGAGAAAGACGGTATTGATAAATAGATACACAGACTGATCGAAAAAAGAAAGAAAAATAGACATATAGATTGTTAACTA
>JAHFWG010000087.1:41826-44326 GCA_020233015.1 Callinectes sapidus | reverse complement strand
CTGATAAGGGGATATTCTGATAAGGAAGGATTGTGAGGCACCATGAAACACTAAGCCAGAAGGAAAATAGACGCAGTATATCAAGGTGTAAAAATAAAAAAAAATATATATATACTGACGAGGAAGAAGGATTATTGCTAACGAGTTCCCGGAAGGCTTGAGAGAGAGTGACCTGCTTAGCGATTACCCACCATTCACTATCTTCCCACGTCCTTACTTTCATAAAAACCTTCCTTTCTTACACTTTCCTCCCACGTCCGTGTCTCAGTAATACTTCCCTTCCTTCCCCACACTGCTCGTACACGTGTCCTCTTTGCACCCTCCAGTCTCACACTCCCTGTCCTCGTCTGTGCTCTCTTAATCCCTTCAATACTGGGACGCGTTGCTATATTTATTCAGCTTATTTGACCATTTTCTACAGCTTCAAAAGAACTTGTGTATGGATTGGAATAGTGAGGACTCTAGCCATTAATCTACTGATCTCCATTGACCCTTCCTGATAGTAAATGAGAGACACGTGTTTTGAAGGCTGAATGAGACCAAAGAGTATAAAAAACAAAACAAAGCGATCGAGTAAAGAAGTGTGAGAGAAGTGAATGGTGTACTGTACGAGTATAAGTGTACGACTGACCTACTTTCGTGGACGATCTTTCTCTCTCTTGTAGTGTAATTATGTTTTTCTTTAGAAGATGATCGTTTCGTTATTTAATCCTTGAGAGCGCGTAAAGAAATCGTTCAAGATTATGTAAAGAAGGAGGAGGAGGAGGAGGAGGAGGAGGAGGAGGAGGAGGAGGAGGAGGAGGAGGAGGAGGAGGCGGAGGCGGAGGCGGAGGCGGAGGCGGAGGCGGAGGAGGAGGAGGGTATCAAAACATTTTTCCTACCCTTTGGCTAACTCTTTCGGGACTGTAGGAAGATTGGCAAATTAGTGTTTTTTTTTATGATCTTATGTTGCCCTTGGCCAGCTTCCCCCTCTTGAATAAAAATGAATACAAATAACTTACTTTATAACAGTACTCTGAACCCCAATAAACCCCTCTACTATTTTCAACAAACACCGGTTCAAGTTACACATATTTCTAAGGATACTTGTAAGGATATTTGTAAGCACATTCGTAAGGATAATTCAAAGGATATTAAGCCCCTCGACTATATTCAACAAACATCGGTTAAAGTAATACATATTTCTAAGGATATTTCTAAGGGTATTTCCATGGTTATTGCGAGAGACTACCAGGATTTCTACAGGAGAGAGCAAGCCGGTTCTGAATATAGATCTAACCCTTTTACGTTCCGTGCGAGAAAGTAACGGGACATGTTGAGTGTACGCGAGAAGACTTTATGAAACCCTCCTGCCACTCATACAGTTCCTCGTTCCAGTGTTCCTCCAATGAAACTATTAATGAAAGGACACTCTTGGGAACAACTTCTCGCGCTGGAAAAGGAACGTGACGAGGAGCGCACGGTGAAATGATGGGTACGTGACTCGTGTGGTAGTGTGTGATGGTGTGTAGCGTAATTTTATGGTGAGGTGCTGTTACCATTCTCTCATCGCGGTGAAGGAGAAAAGTATGGTGTAGATGTGTTTTTTTTAAAGTAATGGTCTATATCTTATTGTGTGTGTGTGTGTGTGTGTGTGTGTGTGTGTGTGTGTGTGTGTGTGTGTGTGGTTTCAGTTTAGCGATAATGTAGTTGATCGTGTAACAAACGTGTGGTCAGTAAGCATATCTATTTATCAGTCTATCTATCCTAAGCTTACCTATCTATCTATGTATCTATATGTGTGTCTCCATAAAGTCCTCTGTAATCCAAAACAACAATAAGATAAGACACTTGGTCACTAAATCAACGCCTTTCTTAATCTACCAAACACTCTTTCGCCATAACGAGTCCCTTCCTATATAAATAAAAGCTAACGAAACGGGAGTCAAGAATGAAAAAACCTCATGATGTATCCGTAATTAACACAGAAACAAAGCCCGCTAACTCAACAAATACATAAATCTACCAAAACTCAACTAAAAAATCCAGTGCCTTTCCTTTCCTCCGAAGAAACAAAGTTAAAAAAGTGAGAATCAAGAAGGAAATAAAAAGAACTGTTGCCGCTGGGAGTAAGCACTATTAAGGGGGAAAGATGAGGATAGCGGAAGGTAGACTGAAGTTTCTATAGTGAGGAGCAACGTAGAGGCAAAGGAGGTGAAAGACGCTCCGGAACACTAGGAAAGGCAGAGAAATAGGGTGATGGGGCTAAAGTGGACGACAATAAGGTGAAGAGGAAAGGAGAATTAGTAGGAGGAGGGAGAAGGAAGACCAGTGTGTATTGAGACGAGGAAGAAAAGGAAGGACAGTGAAGTGCGGTAATTCTAGTAGAGGAGGAGGAAAATAAAGAAAATGAAGAAGATATGTGACACGTGGAGAGAGAGAGAGAGAGAGAGAGAGAGAGAGAGAGAGAGAGAGAGAGAGAGAGAGAGAGAGAGAGAGAGAGAGAGAGAGAGAGAGCGAG
>JAHFWG010000385.1:101828-125000 GCA_020233015.1 Callinectes sapidus | reverse complement strand
CTTAAAGTCACCCAGAAAATCCAACTCTCCCGTTTATATCATAAGAATCAGCAAGTATTAGGACGGGAAAATCAATGAATTTTCAATGAAAATATTCACTGGTACTTGATCATTTCTCTTGAAAAATGACATGAGGATATTTAGAAGCTAAGTGATGGACTTCCTTACGTTGACTTTCCTTTCCTGTAGTCCTTTTTCTGTTGAGTGTGGCGGGTGAGAGTGGGTGTGGTTGTTGTCTTGGTGTTTTACTGAAGACCTTTAGGGAACTTAGTGTTTCCTCCTCCTCCTCCTCTCCAGTCATTTTCCAGACAGCCATCATAGGGTAAAAGGGGCAATAGTGCTCAGGAGGGTTGTATTTCCTGTTTGTTTTTGATCTTCCACAAGTGCTCAGTGATGTTGAAGCTTCTGCTCTAAGACATCACTATTAATGAGCATAATGTATCCACAGCTTATGTTATAGCCTCAATTAATGGCAACAAAACTACAAATCACAAATAATGGTATTAATAATAGTAACCTTTGAAATCATGTGACATCCACAAATAGATTAGTTGATTAAAATTGCAATATTAAAGATGTATTTTCCTCTAAAATCCATCCCAATATTCCATGGATAGTCACAATTGTTGTAAGAAAATGCATTAGTAAAGGAATCCCAGATTTTAGATTATATATATGTATATATATATATACTACCTACACTGTGTGGAGCAACACCACATACTAATTCCTGCTGATTTATTTTGTTTATGCATGACAGGAATTATGGTGTTTCGTCTGGTGACTGCAGCCAGAATAGGGAGAGTGAATTAGAAATCTGTGCCACATTAGGTTAAGGAAAGTAGAAGCCATTATATAAATAAATTTCCAAATAAATGTAGAGAGAAACCGACAGGTTGGATGGATGAATGCATGAGAATTAGATAAAAAATGAAGTATGAATGATACAATGTTGTGGGATTGACTCATTTCCTTGGATAGACTTGAGCCCAAACACACCTGTGAGAGGAAGAGTGATTATGGTTCTGGGAAGACAACACATTGCAGGGAGTGTGTGGTGCCTTTTGTAACCCTTTACTTCACTCCCTTTAAATCAAATGTAACAAAACTGTGCTCATTCACATAAAAGTGAAAATTGCAAAGAAACAAGTGCAAAAACTACACCGTAGGAGTCATTGGGTACTATGAATCTGGTTGTGTTCGTCCAGTATGGTTCTTGAGACCATTTCATATTGTTACAGATGTGATTTTTATTAGCTTTAATTTTCAGAGGTTGTGAATGTAGAAAAAGAAAGGTTATACCTACAACGTACATATAATGAATTAATCAATGGCTTCATCTTCTGTATGATACTAAACAGGTTTTGTATGTATGATCAGTTTCAATATGGTTAGACGTACTTGAATTATTTTTTTATGTACCGACGATTTAAGATAAGAATTCACTTCAACTAGATAAGATTTAATCAACAGGATTCACAATTGACTTCATATGGAATTATGCATTCACCCAAACATGAAACATTTCCACTTTTGTTACTTCATCATATGCAGCCTTCATGGATGTGCCATAGTCCATTTAATCACATAACAATCACTTGATAAAATATTTTTTTTATTTGTTGGATTTTCAAGGCATAAGCTACTCACCACTTCAAAGTTATACTCAAAAACAAAAATAATTATCTGAAGACTGACTTCAAAATAAATACTTAAAAATGAGCAGAGTCAAGTAAGCTTGAAGATATTTACTTCAAAATCATGATTATTATGTACAGTTGTACTTTGTGATCAAGTAATTTGACATATTTATCTATATACTGTGTTCAGTGTTCCATGAGTCTCAAGTTCTCACTTGCGAAGACTACCGGTTGTCGGGTTTTGTTTGTTTGGAGAACATCAGCAGATTTAAGGACTTGAAATTTGAAGAAAATAACACAGTGGAGGTGAACACAATAGGTTATTTGACACATGACCACCAGGATGCTGTATTGCTGTTACGATCACTGTGCATGCTTGTTTCCCACCTTCAGAGTGGCACAGCTGCTTCATGTTTTGCATGTGGAGACATTACAGAATGTGTCAGTATATGTTCTGCAATAATTCCTCAAGAAAAGACTTGGATTATGCACTGAATTTGATCAAGGTAGCTGTAAAATGTTTGGGAATAATAATTTAGTTAAAGAGTATGTATGTACACAATGTTGAAATATTTCAGTAAGTATTTGCTATATTGTGTGAACGTGTCCAGATGTTTCAATGCATGTTAAAATGTGACTAAAGAAATGTTACTGATGTTTAGGAGCTGGAGAAGTTACAGAATAATGCTTCCATGCTGGAGTCTCCTCACATTTCAACCTCTTCTCCAGATTTACTTGAAGTAGAAAGGGAGGTATACAAAACTTTGACTAGAGTGTCATATGAACAATAAATAATTTAGCATTTTAGGGCAATATACAAATGAAGAAATATACTTAAGGAAAATTATAGTATCTTCCATCTTGAGAATGAAGTGTAGTGTAAACATCTGTGTTACAAATATCTCAGTGCTTCTCAGAGTAACATGATGCATACAGGTCATAATTAGATTAAGGTATTAGCAAGACATAGCATAGGACAATTACTAATTTTTTGTTAAAGGACAGACAGAAAAGAGGTCAAGGACTATTATTCTTGTAAACTGATGTGATGTAGACAGCTTCTGCCAAGTTTCTTTGCATAGTTCATCATTGTAATAAAAAATCTGAAATAAACTGCTTCTCTTTCATCTTAGCAAGTTGGATTTTGTGCCAACCTTGAGTGGTGGAGGGCCATCACCACCCTGCTGTACAATGGTTACATCAAAGGAACAATACCAGTGTTCACTACAGACGTACTGTAAACAGACCTAGGGCTTCCTCCCTGGTGAACCTCCACCTTTGTTATGGAAAAGGTATGACATTATCAACAAGATGTTAAACTGAAAGATGTGTAAAAATATCAGCTATCCCATGATAATAACAATGTAGTTAACATTAATATTTATTAAATAAATGACATCACTTTTAAATGTACATCATAGAAAAAAAAGCATTCATCCTTTAACTTCCATGGGTGGAGGTAGGAACAGCTACCTATTTGCTGTGCAGGTAGGTCCGTCATCTACCAACCACCCTCTTCCAGTCGAGGCACATCCACCCATAAAAATTAAATAACAGTTAAATGTTCTATCCAAACATGGTAATTCTGATACAAAATTTATCCATCAACATATTTAAGTTACATAAATATGGTTTTGGTGACTGTATTTCAAAACCTCAAGAAGACAGCAGCAACACACAACATGAGTGGGCGATGCACCAGTGCAGCACAATTCTTGCTGCCATCCTCCATACCCACACAAACCAAACAGAAACAATAAAATGCATGGCAGTTACCACATATCTCACACCTGGCTACACAACTGTGAGATACAAATGAGGCAGTGGAGGTACAATATTTGTTTTGTTTAATTTTCAATTCATTAAAAGTGGCTTTACATGAGCATTGTGTGTTTACTGACATCTAACACATACTCATTTCCTTTTACAAGAAATTAAAAGATCCTAGTAGTCCTAATATTGTGACTTATTACTTCACTAAGTAATAGTATCTGATAAGCATGCAAAAGTACTGACTTTCCTCAATCAACCAAGACGGTTAAATAATAATGGAGAAAAAATTAAATAAAAATCATGATAATTACTAATAAAAAATATAAAAAATAATGAGCAAAGATCCATAGAATTTCATCCTATTTTGTATGAAGGAAGGATAAAATTCATTAGATTAATACTGCAACCATCCACAAGACCCCAATGTGAGCTGATGATGACAATGATGATGGTAATGATGGTGATAGCAGAGATGATGATGAAGCCCACCTGCAAAGAAAAGCCCCAAGAACCTGCTCCTAAAATACTGCAGCCAATCCACACTGAAGGGTTCTTCATCAGACCTGGGGCTATGAGACAGACAGAGAGAGAGAGAGAGAGAAGTTGTTGATGTGAAAAACATGAACACAAGACATGAAATAAACACTCCCCCGAGGCATCATCCTGAGGGAGCACCACCAATAAATACTACAATGCTGACCTGAGTATCTCTCACCTCTTCTGTTGAATTGTTAATGTGTGATGGTTTGTATGAATGAACATGAATAGACACAAGTAGTACAATATTCAACAGTTACAGAGATGACCTGGAAATTCACTCAGTTCAATATGCCATATCTTGCCTCAACACAAGGCAGATGATCAGACACTGGAAAACTAAAGAGCCAGGTACTGGGGTAACACTGGACCTTTGGGGAGGCTCAAGTAATGGAATGGAGGTGGAAATGGCTTTATGAAGTGTGAGTGGCAGTATGAGGTGGTGGCGAGGATCACTTTTTGTCCAGCTTTATACTCTTGGGCTCCGAAAAGGGACCCAGCCGGCTCTTGGTATCAACGGCACGCACAGCGAAGTGGTAAACGTGTCCGGGCATGAACTGCAGGAGAGAAAAGGGATGGGCCCCAGTTAGCGTATACTTGCAAACACCTTCTCAGTGTTTTACCTATGATAACTTGTTCTCTGAGAACATCCCCAAGGAGCACGCCACATTACAAGATTCCAGCTGTTTAAATCCTTGTTTCTACTAACACTTTTCTCATACACATCTTCACTCTATCCTTCTACCTTTTTAGGCAATCCTTTCCAATTAGCACCTTCAAGTTCACTTTTATACACTTTCTTTTACAGTTTTCCTTCAATCTTCTTCAAAATATAATTATAATAAATAAATTTGTAAATAAATTCCCACTATTCCTTTTTTTCATCATAGAAACACTGCCTTCCTTACCAAATTCCTTATAATAACAACATTCCATGCCACAAGCATGGAAGAGAATCTATCCTCCTCCTCTCCCAATAAGTTTGTGTTGCCAGTCTTACCTGAGTCAGTGTACAGGCCATGGGCAACTCCAGGGCTTTGACGCTGCCCACTTTCTTCCACAAATTGGCACTTGGTGGAGCCGCCCCTTCCTGGTAAGCATACAGCTGGTAGGAGGCAATGGTCTCATGGTCCTCAGTTTTAGCCATTGTCCAGGAAAGAACAATGCCTGGGGACGAGAGGAATGGTGGTGCTGGAAAATTAAGGAAAACTGGGAATGCTGGAGGAAAGGGAGTGATACATTTGCAGGACTATCATCACAACCAAAGAAAGGGAAGAAAAAAAAAGAGGGATAGTAGGCAAAATAAAGAAAGTGGCTGTAAAGACTTCAGCAAGGCACAGAAAAAGATGGATAAATAATTATGTAGGTGCAATATTTTCATCATTCAAAAATTACATTTAGTAGCAACAGAAGCATCATTATAAGAATATGATGCAAGGACAATTGGTGTATTTCCCACACTTACACCCACTGGGGGTACAAAATGCTAGGTGACTTTTGGAACCCTTTTTGGGGTGGAAAAAGTGTCTTGAATGGCAGGCAATAGGAACAAATAATTAGAAACACAAATATTTATATAACTCACTGCTTTCTTTATGAGATAGTTTGAGTGTGGGCTGAGGTGGCAGCTTCTTTGATATCCCTCCCACTTGCTGGAATGGTGTCTTGGGTAAGGGTGCAGGATGTCTCATCTAAAAGATAAAACAGTAACGCATTAAACCAATAAAGTTGTAAAGAATGAAGGAACTGCCTGTAAGAGAAGATCCAAGATAGCGAACATGAAATGGATAAATTTACAACAGATCAGAAGATGTGTGGCACAAATTTCAATAACTCACCTGAGTGTTTGGTAATATGGTGGTGGGTGAGGCAGTAGTGGGGGTGGATCTGACTGTTGCTGGTGGTGTGGTGCCTTGGACCCGGCCCGCGCTGGATGTGTGGTTGACAACAGTGCTCATGCGTGCCTGTGCCACTGCTGGGTTGCCAATACTCTGCAGGGACTGTCCAGTAGACTGCCAATGACAGAGACAGTGAGGGTGGGTTAGTCTTGTATATGGGTAGCTGGGTGGCAACACACATTCTTTTCATATTGGCGACAATAAAGTTAAAATCCAAATACATATAAGTATGGAAATGATATCTTCATCCTCAAACTGAGCACACTCTTCTATTTGCCATGGCAGATTATGCAAATATCCAGGAGGTATTCTAGAACTGAGACAGTTCTACTACTTCCCATTGCCAAGCTAAATTAGCAGGAAGCTCAGGAAAAGTATTAAAAAAAATAGGGTATACATTATTTAAGGGTAATGCAGCACAGTTTATACTTTTAACTGAAGCAAAGCAATAGAGAATCAGATTTATAGTAAAGTCCGTGAAACTTTTCAAGGCTGGACAATACAGTTTGAGATAACAGCTATCAATGATTTTCTGTAATCATGGTGGTAAGTTGTGCAAGTTCCACATGTCTCTAGATGAGGAGTCACACTCCAGAAAATACAACCGGGCATTCCTCTTAAGCGTAATAAAGAAAAACAAAAGAAAAATATCTGAAAGAGGAGTAGGAGTAATATCAGAGCAAGCATGCTATTAATGACATGAGTGATGAGAGAACACACACTCACCACTTGGCTGACAATAAGAGCAGTAGTGGGCTGGCCTCCAGAGGTGTTTGGCAGCAGCACCACCTGTCCAACACCTCCTGCCTGTGTGGAGGATGGAGGACAAGGCCATTGGATGAGTGTGTGTACCATTAAATGACTGTGCGTGTGTGTGTGTGTTTCAGGGCTTGGAAAGAAGTATTCACCATCTGAATATCAATATCCAAAATTAATAAAGCTTGGATAGAACATTTAACACGGGATGCATGGGTGGCAGGATGGAAGGATGGAAAGACTAACTTTACAGATGTCATGTTATAACTCATCAAATATAGTATATACTTCAAATCATATAAATATGCAAGAATCAAAATACAAGACAATAATGTATTCATGAAGGGATGTAGGCATTAACAATACCCCTAAACACATAATGTATCAATGGCTTGCCCCAAATGAAGCAATGGCCAAATTTCCAACAAATCAAAATCTCACCCATATTGTCTTTCTTTTACATTAAACTACTCCATAGAATCTGCAGTAGAAAGCAACACACAAATGAGCACTTCACTTTGGCAACAAGCCACTACTACACTGACCCCACTCCTCTTCACACTCACCTGCAGAGGAACAAGCTGTGCTGTGGCCGTCGTTGGCACCTTAACCAACGCACCTGGTTTTGGTACTAAGCTATTCCGGTTAACAACTCCCTTGGCTCCTGTTGGTGAAAAAACAATTCCTTATATTGAGTACAAGGCCACAGCCTCTAGCCTCTCTTAATCATTATATAAACAATACTAGGTCATTTAAAGCACACTAAATAACTCGTTACATTTACTCTCCCAATGCATTTTCCTTAAATCCAATCCTTCTATGACCTTAATCCCGTCCCTCTCCATGCCATTTCTAAATCATTCCTCCAATTTTTCTTTCATTTTCCTTCCACACATAGTGATCTGCTTGGCAATCATGAATTCATTAGTCTCCCCCTGCCTTGCTAGTTCAATCCTCACCCTCATCCTCATCAGTTAAGTCTATCACTCCTCCACTTCTCCCTGCTGTCAGTGCTGTTTGTAAGGTGGAGGTAGCAGCAGCAGCAGCAGCAGCACCCTTATCATTCTGGATGAGGATGGGCCGCTGGGTGCCAATCAGAGGGCCTCCCTCGGGTGCCACTGATGTCAGGTTGCCTAGGGGAGCCCGTACCACCCGCCCCTGTGCCACTGGGAGTACAGCTGTAGTGGCATTTACCCCTGGAGGAAAGAAGGCTGCTCTAATTGACCAGTCAAATATATATGGATAGATGTAAGCACGAATAATGCAGTGCAGTGCAGTGCAGCATGAACACAAGCCTATGTTTGTGTAGAATTGTTATGATAAAGTATGACAACACCGAGTACACCATAAAAACTAAATAACCAAATCAAGTAAATAATAATAAACTGATAACTAATGAGCTAATGGAAGATATCTAATTAAAAAGAACTGCATAATACAGTGGCTTCTATTCTACAAGCAAGGAGGAGACACAAAACTTAAGATTATAACTTAATGCTAAACAAATAACTCAAAAAATACAGACACACACAAGCATACTGCTCTTTACACCATTGCTGATAGCCTAAAACTCACCAGGAGGTCTGGAAAGAGGCTGCATGGTGGCTGCTGGTGCCATCATCATGATCTGACCATTAGGTGTTCTCACAGCAGTGCCTAGACTGGCTGGAGTACCCCCAGGAAGCACTGGGGCACCCGAGGGGATCCCGGTTAGAGATGCTGGCTTTGCAATGCCTGCCGAAGTGGTGATGATGCCTAGTGTGCCCCCCGGAACAAGGTTTTGCCCCACTGAAGTTGGTAACATCTGTAAGGCAAGTGTGTCATGAAATACAGTAATTCAAGTTGACAACTATGTCAGAGTTTTGACTTCCTCATATCACAGCTACATTTTCAAATACAGAGAATATCTACTTACTCCCACCATGTTGGAAGTACGAGGAGCAATAGTCTTGATGTTGCCACTGACACTAGCATGCATGATGCCTTTGTTGATCTGAAAAGACCAATATTGGTCATTTTTCAATCTCAAAAGATAAAAATACCAATTCAGTAAAAAAAAAGTTCCTCATTTATTCTACCATGTAAAGAAATATCTGCAAAACACTAAAATGGAATCTCACCAAATGAAGAATCCTAACTAGCTACCTACTTTGGAATAAGACAGACATATGAGAGGAAAACAGTAAACATAAAGCATAATAAGGTTTGGATAAAGGAACTCACAATGTGAGGAGCTGCCTGGATGCCCACAGATCTCTTGATCCTGATGGGGGCAACATATTGCCCTTTCCTTGCCTGGTGCTCTGCTGCCAACCGAGTTGTCACCTTACGAAGGTCCTCAATCTATCAAGTCAATTTTGAAAAATTTACTAATTACAGTACTACATATAAAAGCTCTGAGTATATTACTCTGATAAAATAAGAAGATATACATTTCTGCAAATATTTACATTCATTAAATTTCTAAAAACAAATTTTAAAAGGCTACAGCAAAAAACACCATTGCTAAGCCTTTAAGAATACAACTAAGAAATACAGGGAAATTTACTTCTAGACAAAAGTCTTATTAATAGAACTTGCTGGATTTTTTACCATCAATTGTAATTTGTCTCTATCTTAAACTAATTTTCTGGTATGAACAGTGCACAATTTAATTTGGAGAGAATAGACAGACGAAACGAATGTTTTGCCAGCATCTTCCAAAGTCCACACTTTGTATCCTCACCTCTTTGTGAAACTGTGCCACCTTCCTCATGTTGCTCTCCAGGGTGGAGGTGAGCTTCTCACACATCTGTTTCAGATTGCCCAGTTCAGAGCCATAGAGTGTGTTGTCACTAAACACTCGAAGAATGGCATCTTTCAGTCCCTGTAAAGTATTAGTATATGCTTAAAGAACTGTCCACTGCTAATCAAAATTATAGTTAGAGTATCGTTATAAAGAATGCAAGACAAAGTAATTTACCACTTAACATATAAAGAGAGCATTGAATTAATCACTGATATTATCATAAAGGTCCAAAAAATTCATCTGAATCTATATTCCAGGCAAATGCAACACTCAAAATAAGTCAGCCAAAACAGTAAACTGGACAACACCACAAAACTTTAAATAAGACTGTAATAATAACAACAGCACTCTCACATTTTTGGTGAGCCTTGTTTCCTTGCCCTGAGAGGACTTGTGATTCTCCTTGTCTGCTGAATCTTGTTCCTCAGTTGGGACTGGGGCAGGAGTCTGCTCTGGAGGGTTGGAGTTTGTGTTGGTGTTTGCCGCATCCTCCCCTTCCTGAACTATCGCTGGTGAGTGGGATGGAGTGGAAGAAGGGGAAAGTGGGGGAGAGTCAGTGGTGGATCGTCTCTCCCCATTGAGTACTGCAATGCCATTTTTGATGCGGCTGAGAGTCACAAGGCTCTGGTTGTTCCACTTATTAGCCTCCTGGATCTTCTTGGACTCGAGGTCAAGTGCTTTATTCACCTCCTTGACTGTGATGTTAGGATTCTGGGAGAGGGCCAAGGGAAACAGAGTGAGAAGTGAAGACAAACACTGGGACCTGTCTGCACTCGCCATATGTAATTCAGGTTTTACCTAAGATTTCTTTTACTTCTTCTCACACAAGTGGGTAAATCACAACAAACATCTCAAATGAATGCCTGCAATTATTCATTATTCCACATTTGAAGATACCAATCTCACCAAACTCAACAACTATATATGAACTGTGCAGTCTGTAGGTGAAAGTATCTCCAACACTAACACACACTAGTGGTATTTGCTTACTTTGACAAAGAGATGAGAAAGATAATACTACAATGATAAATATGAAAAGTCTAAAATGAAACGGGAAGAAACACAAAAAAGCAGCAAACAAAAATGGTTCCTTATTTAGGAGACCCATCTTAAGTCGTACATTTCCTTTCATCTTTTTTTCCAAGTATTTTCATACATTTCCTTCACTTAGAACACTCAACCCATGTACTTTTGCCCACTCTTAGAGCCAGCCATTTGTATTCCATTTTACTGGTCTTCGGAACAACTTTTTAAAATTCAATCTACCTTCATCAAACAACTGCTCCAAGTAAAGGGATGACCATGACAGATAAAATTCCATTCCATTTCATCCATTGCAAAGTATATTCCTCATTCCGTTTTCACTTCCTCACAACCTCTTCATCCACCCATTTCACGAAGTCCTCCTTTAGCATTCAGTGCATTCCCTACACTAAGACATTCTTAGTCAGGGATGGGTAATTATTCTGACGAGGAGCCCATTTAGGACAGTGTATCAATTATCAACCTTGAGGTTACTTTGCATGCAAAATTTATAATCCATACTTTCACTTTCTGTTCATTCTTCCTCCACACAAATATGATGACATCAGGCTAGTTGGATAGGTCACAAATGAATCTCTAGTAATCCAAACTGCCCACCTGCTCTGGTGTGGTGATCACTTGTTTTGCAATATGAGAATTGAAAAGATTACCAGAAAACCCATAATATGATCACCATTCATTGACTTTTTATAAAATGAATATTACTAAGATAACAATTTATATATACATATTTTAATATGTCCTGATTTATATATCTTTCAGTAAAATCTGGTAAATTGTTTCTAAATTTTCAAATCTTAGTTTTTGTTTAGTGGTATCGTAGCACCTTGTCTCGGGTACTCATCTTTAAAGAGATATCAGCCAAGCTCATACATAAGTGAACTATAAAACTAATAACCATATAAATCAAACAAGCAATGAATTAAATAACTTCCCTTAAGCTACAATAGGGCTATACTAGTACTGTGGTACTAATCTCCATTCACTAACAATGGATAGATGAAAGTTATTTTCAAGTTGGTGAGTGTTATGTGCTCAATCACATATGTACTTACAGCACGCCTTGTCACGAGATGATTTCTTAAAGCATGTATGTTTTCGTCTTATTTGGCGCCAAATTTTATTAGTTTCAAAAGGTATGTTACAATACTAAGAAACAATTCGTGTCGTCTATAATCACTGTCACGCTGATATTCAACGAGCATCGAACCATCACAAAGCACTGAATGCTGTATGTATACACTATAACCAACAATTCACACGTCTACTCGAATTACTGCAGTGGTAAGTAAGCATATCCTGACTCACGACTTTGAATATACGGTAGACACACCTATTCACACTACGATAACAAGGCGCTCTTTCACTTGTGCAGCATGGCGGGTCGCCATCACTTCAGCACAGTCGCTATAAAGGCTAGTATCCACACCTTGGCTTCAGAGACAGGAGGAGGTAGAACTACTGCCCCGCTGGAGCCCACAGTTTCTTGGGGTGGTGGGACAATGGAGGCTGCATTTTTAGCATTTTGCCGCATCTCCCTTCTTCTCCAAGCCTTCACCCGGCGTGCATGGGCAGCCATTACCCTTAACTGCTTCTTGCGGTAGTGTCGATGCATTATTACACCAACAAACCACTCAACCAGTCACCAAACACGGCGCCGACCGGCAAGCACCCCCAGCCTCATCGCGCAGCTCCCGCCGCACCACCAGCGTCGTCAATTTCGACTCTTCCCGCCCCCACCCCATCCCCCCATTCTCCCCTACTCAATCCCCTCTCCCGCCGCCCCTCCTTACTCCAGTGTTGCCAGGTAAGGGAATTTCTTACTATTGTACTAACAAAAATGCACCTCACGTATATATAAAATGAACAATGTATTAGTTATCAATCGCAAACCATGGTTGAAACAAATACTCCATGTCAGGCAAAAATTACTTACAAGAAATCTGACCCCTTCTATCCAAACTAGATGGTTCTTTATTAAAAGAAACTTTCATAAACGATAACATGTGCTCTCATATTCTAACGAGGCTGATGACCATCGTATGGACAGCATCACTATCAAAGCATACACATCAGATGATATATATATATATATATATATATATATATATATATATATATATATATATATATATATATATATATATATATTACTAGAGAAACGGTTGTAATATATAGTACAGGACGGCAAAACAAGGCATTATTTAAAGGTATCCAAGTAAAATACCATCGCTTCCATCTCTCACATGGCACCAACGGTCAGGCAACAGGGACAATCAACAAGCTTATGTAGGTTTACTACATCAATATACTTTGGCCTGAAAATAAACTGCCTCTCGTCATTCATTCAATAAGTATACGCATTTCATCACGCTCACTTCATGGATAGCTAGAAGCACAAACAAGTTTTTCAAGGTTTAGCAAAGCCGTTAACATACACCGGTCACATAACAAGTAGTTCCCTTTAAGAATTCTTATATTACAAGTGATAAGGTGAATAA
This sequence comes from Callinectes sapidus, assembly GCA_020233015.1. NCBI lineage: Eukaryota > Metazoa > Arthropoda > Malacostraca > Decapoda > Portunidae > Callinectes > Callinectes sapidus. Next base: position 112,063 of record JAHFWG010000385.1, on the reverse strand, counting down.
CAATTCGCAGTTAAATTTTGACAATCAATATATCCTAACGCTACAAAATGCCATTACGGGACGGATTAACTATATTTCAATTTTCATTGGTCATTAGTATGAATGGTATGTTTAACACCATTTCCTTAATAGATATATGGCCGTAGTGAGGATTGGGAAGCGAGGTACTATTAGTCACCACACCACGGTATCTTTGGAAACCTTCACGTCTGAGAGGAAAGGAGGCTGTGGGTGTGAGAAGCCTAAATCAGTAAGATAAAAAGAATACAATTCCATTTACCTTAAATCCGTGCTTGTTGAGAGAAGAGGCCACGCGAAATTTCTTAAGGTCTGGTTTGTTGTCCTCGTCTTCACTAGGTCTCTTCACCCCCACAATAATTTGGGCTGGAGATGGCGAGTCAGCAGATGTGGTAGATAATAATGATGACTGTGGCTGTGGAGACGCTGTGCCATTCATCATTGTACTAGGGACGTCATTTTTTACTTCAGCTGAATCCATGCTTTCCTCACCCTCCTCCTTTTTCAATTTCCCATTATTCTTTTCATCTTTTCCCTCGTCCTCCTCCTCCTCATCATCATCATCGTTCTTCACTTCAGTCTTTCCGTTAATATGGATGGAGCCTGTCGCCGACCTTAAAGTGACCGAACTTTTCGAAATGGGCAACGTCAACACTGGAGAGGCTGTTCTGGAGGTGGAGGTGGGGGTTGGGGTGGGTGTTCTGCTCTTAACAGTACCATTATTAGTGTTGGTGTTATTTGGTGTGCCTGGCCCATTGGTGAGGGTGGTGGCCGGGGACGGCGATTGGGCGGGGGAGAGAGTTGTGGTGTCTGTTGAAGAGGTGGTGAGGGTGGATGATGAGGGTGGCAGAGGTGGAGTAGGCGTTCTGGAGTTAGCTGGGGACATGAACTCTTTCAAAACCCCCGCGGGAACAGATATCATGGGAGCGCCGGCAGTGTCCAAGTCCTTCATGGCTGGTGGAGGAGAGGAGGGGACGGAGCAGGTGTGAGCGGGGAGAGGGGGGATGGATCGAGGAGGGTGGAGACTGGCAGGGTGAGTATGTCGCTCCCGCCACTAAACACCACTCCTATGTTCACTCGTACCACCACCGGCGCTGATGCTCCTCGTACTCCGCAGGCCTGTGGGTAAGACACGTCCTTAGTTAGTAGTGTGTACCTACAACGCGAAACGCATATTCGGTCAGTTTTCCAAAAGAGAAATTACTTTTATTTATGGTATTTTATTTTTTAAGTTCTGCTTTTCGACATGGTTTACACCGATACACAAATTTACAAGCAAAAAATGCTCTTGATTAACCACATGCGAGTTATAAATGAACATCTTTCAAGTTTGTATCCTTCATTCACCTATGAACGTCAGCTGGTCACAACCACCGGGTTACATCCTGTACTTACTAGCAGGGATTACATAGTGAGAATCCCGCCCATTTGTCTGGCCGCTCCCTGAGTTCGAACCCAGACTATTATGGTTGTGAGCGCTAAACCGCTACACTGAGGTGGGTGTATGATTTATCACTTCACCCCTTGATAATCAGTGTTGACAAGTTTGCTAACACTGAAGGTCGTACAGTAGTGTTAACACGATGTCACTGCCAGCAAATGAACGCAAGAACAGTATATAACAGCCAATCATGCATGCAGCAGGATTATAAAGCATGACCATCTGGGTGAGGCCACTGCGCATGCGTCAACAGAAGACCAAAACAAACGGGAGAGAGGACTGCTTCTCCCGCCACCCACCGGCAACGGGCGGCTGAATACAAGCTCCCCCTTGCTTCAACATAAACTCTGTACACTTACGGAACAAAGGAAGTGACAATCCCAGGGATACAACATTAACACAAGGATGACAAGTAACAAAAGGAAGAGCACAGCGCGCACAGTCCACCACCTCCCACAGCTCAAGACAAACTGGCATTATGGGTAAGAGTGGCCAGTCACGTGACGCTCCTCAAGGCTTCCCATTGGTCGTGCGGCAAGAGAGAGAGGAGAGGAGTGGTTGTCTAATGCTGAGCGCTATCACATTTTCTATGCCAGTTTAAAAATATATTAACAGAACCGTTTAATCGGTGCCGTTTGTTGTTAGTCTGTCAATGCCCTTACGACCACTTGTTTCTTTATATTTGGTTATTTATTGTAGATGTGGCATACACATTAAACACTTCCTTTTTTTTTTTTTTTTAATCTACGGAAATTTTTGTTATGGTGAGGACAAGCTTAGTCTGATACCGATCACTACCGCCACCACTAACTACTCCGTTCTCGGCGTTCATGCATTCCCATCACTACAACCAATGACAGCTGTTATAATATTATAAACCATCATCGCAGTCTTATTCCTGGTCATTGGCACACTACCCTACGTTGAAACAATAACAATAACTTCCAACATAACTACAATTTAAAAATTGTTACATAACCGCACAAATATCTTCATTCTTCACATCTGGGTGAAACATCACTACTTATACCCCACAACCTTACACTCTCGCCACCAAAATATAACCATTAACTATAAGTTTGTACTCGAACACTAGCACCATAGCCGTGATACTCAATACCATTCAACACTACGCTGAAACACAAAAAAATAACTTGTTGATAGATCGATGAAACGCCCTATAGTCATATAGTGCCGGCAAAATACAAGAACAGTCTCACTTGCTCACCATACCACCACCACCAGCAAAACACATAATCACAACCAACGTCAGGAGCAAACCAGCAATATCCAACATCAAAATAATAACCAGCCAACTACAACACAAATCAAACACTGTCTGCCTCTACAACGCCTGTATAATCTAATTCTGAGGTAAATATGAAACGCCAGACGGGAGTTTATCATACACTTATAATAAGTGCTGTTCCACCATGAAAAACAAATGCATATACTCAGCAACTCAATATTTCAACACTGAAAACTCACAACACTTGTGTATTGTAGAGCCCATCAAGACGGCAACAGTAAGAGGGCAAGGGAGGGCGGGAGAGGAGGGCCGAAGCAGGGAAGGGGAGGAGAAAATGGGGGTGAGGGTGCGTGCGGGACCCTGCGCGAGGCTCGGAGGGTGGGCGTGCTGGGCTGTTCCCGCAACACACCCACGCTCACTTTTGAGTTGCAGGCGTTACACGAGAGCGCGACAAATGGTTCCAGCAACACATTTCCGCTTTCTTTTCCTGTTGGCCATTAATAAGGGTTCACCGGATTGGCAACACTTCCACTACTGTGTTGGTGGCTATGGTTGAACGATCCCGCAACACATCCATGAATGATCAAAGTAGAAAGAATAAGTAATATTGAAAAAAAAAAAAAGATGGTTATCATAATATAACCATATATTTATAACTGCTTTCAACCAAATTTACAACAGAAACTTGAAATATGGAAATATAATAATTATGGTCAGAAAGTAAACAAAAAATATATAGGAGTAATCATGTATAAATACCCATTTTGGTGCCAAATATCGAAATCAATAAAACAATTGGTATCCACTTCCAACTAAAAATACGATGCTCGCGCGACGGCAAGACTAGCTTCTCTGCTACGCTCGCTGTTGGGTTGGTAGCCCTGACACAGTCGTTGAAATTATGTCTACCTCTTATGCGGCATATACTCCTCCAGTGCTATTTCCATTATATACATATTAGTTGTATTAACAATGTGTCAGCTCCATTCGATCTTCCACTAGTCTAGACATGAAGGTCAAAGCCCCTGGGTTTAGCACGTGGCCTTCACCAAGGGTGGATCTACCCAGTGGGAACGGAAGGGGAATGATTTTCTGAAACTATGGACACCTACTAAGAAAACCCAATTATGAACACCAAAATATGCTTCCTTCTGGACACACCCAAACCGATTGCCTCCCAAACTATACCCACCAGCAGCCACTACTGCACCAACAATTACACTATACCAATATTTGATTATTTTATATAACTGTGTAGCAGCACAACACACTATCATACACAGAAGCATTTTTTTCTTCTTTACACATGGATGGTAATAGGAAACGGTACATGTGCCTAACAAACCAGTATAAGCCTACTTCCTTATCACGGCTTCCGTTTGTTTGTTTATAAAGCTAATATGGCGAAAACAAATTGTTTAAATAAAAAAATATATATCATAGCAGGAGATGATAAAGCCTACAAACTACCTCACTAGGAGAAAGGAAGGTGATCATCCCACATGCCTGACTTCTCAGTGTGGGCTGACCAGGATTTCCGATTTATGACAGCCTAAGTCATGCGAAATTAAGCTTCATACACACAAAATTTAAGTACATGGACAACACGAAAGTCAAATGGTATGTTTCCTTTCTAAGAGTACAGCTTAAGTATTGCGCAGTTGGTTGTGATTCATACGTTTGGCACCACCGCGCGCGTCCTAGGGCAAACGCTCACGGTCTGACTGCATAGATGTTGGGGTCAGGTTGGGGTGATGTAGAGATGTAACGAAAGTTAGGACAGCGGGGTGATAGTTATGGTGTGATAGCGGTGTGTGTGTGTGTGTGTGTGTGTGTGTGTGTGTGTGTGTGTGTGTGTGTGTGAAAGAACTACCGAATAAGTTAATGATTGGTGTTAGTTTGATCAAAATTCAGGAGAGAGAGAGAGAGAGAGAGAGAGAGAGAGAGAGAGAGAGAGAGAGAGAGAGAGTATTAAAACGATCAATCAACGATGATAATTAACGGTCGCAACTTAAACATTTATTTATTTGCCGACTTTAACAAAATCAAGTTCATTCCTGACTGCATGAAAATAACAACTCAAATACAGGACACACACACACACACACACACACACACACACACACGAGAAAATACTTTTTTTCATTATCTATGTGGAATATTATATATATATATATATATATATATATTTGTGATTACAAAATGGTAATAACTCGAAAAAAATTCAATTAAAAGAGAGGAGTGAACAATTTATAGCGATAATACAAAATATAACTGAAAAGCCCGGGAGTTAATGGCAATGAGAACGGCGCCTGCCAGAGAGAGAGAGAGAGAGAGAGAGAGAGAGAGAGAGAGAGAGAGAGAGAGAGAGAGAGATGTACACAATAAACCAAGATTGAAACACTATACTATGATCCATATTGTACTTCACCAAGTAACCGCTGAGAAGTAGCAGCAGTAACAGCAGCAGTACTATTATTATTATTATTATTATTACTACTACTATTACTACTATTACTACTACTACTACTACTACTACTAGTAGTAGTAGTAGTAGTAGTAGTAGTCATCGCACTAGTTCTCCACGTTCGCGAAGTTGTATGCATAATAACGACGGTTTAAGTGATTACAACACAATCATATAACTTCTGCTTTCTCATGGTTTACGAAAAGTAGTAGTAGTAGTAGTAGTAGTAGTAGTAGTAGTAGTAGTAGTAGTAGTAGTAGTAGTAGTAGTTGTTGTTGTTGTTGAAGACCATCACACGTGGAAAAAATTGCCAGTCGATCCCTTATTCCTAATATATCTAAAAATTGAAAATACTCAAAGCGCCCCACTAACTAATTTAATCTTCTTTAGAAATGTAACAGGAAACTTCAGTTATAGTTTCAGGACTTATTTTTGGGCAATTGTAAACAGAAGCATGTCGCCACGTCATGTTTCAGATAACCACAGGCTTCGCTACTTTCAAGAGGTTGTGTAGTGGATTTAGATGTGAAAGATAGAACATTAATCATCGTTTCTCAGATCAGTCACGGGCAGTGTTCCTGAGTCATGAGAAGGGAAATAAAAGTATGCTACAGGATGCTAATTATGTACTTCAAATATTATCGACGGTACGTAAGGCGTAGGTCTTCATGAGCGTTGACCTTCATCAGTTTCCAATGCATCTATTATCGTCTTATCTATTTGGTCTCAAAACCGATGGTGTCTACGATACCATAAGGAATATGATTTTCGTTTGTGTTGAGTTCTTGACACAGTAATAATAGTATGTACTGTACGTGCGTACACTCTTAGGAATCAAAGGGAAAAGTACAACATAAACAAAGCACAAACAGCGACAGACGTAGTGGTTGTTATGAAGCTCTTAATGATAAGATATTCCATCTAATCTAACATAGTAAAGAGGAAGCTTGTATTTCACACTAGGTCAACATGGGTCTTTCAGTCTGAACAGGAACAAGTGTTCCCAACTCGTGTTTTCAGTGTGGTAATGAGAAGACAGGGCGGCCAAGAAAATGAATAAATAAAACCATGTCCATTGTGTGAAGCTATCCTTTATGGTCAAAATTTATTTGCTTTTCAGCAAAATATTAATAATACAAATGTAATGCTAAATGGTACAAGTATGGGTGATACTGTGATGCGCATCAGATGCGTGAGAGGCCATTCGCTGACTTGTCTTGAACAAGTACTGGACGGGTCACAGGGAATGGAAACCCCTGAAGTGTGGCTTGCTGTCTGGTACTGTGCGTCAATAGCAGTCAGTGGTACTAATGATGAGGTTGTGTGTTGACCTTGGCTGAACAAGGTAAATTTGATAACTTAGTGGCAGCTTTACTTTCTGAAATATTGAAAAGAGAATGCGGTGTCGATTTCAGTAACATTATAGATACAAAACGCGCTGCATTGCCAATACATTATCATTTTAACAATATTTTCTTTTCACTCACTCACTCACTCACACACGCACACACACACACACACACACACACACACACACACACACACACACACACACGTTGCTTTATTATTATTTTTCCCTAAGGCAATGGGTAAAGAATGAAGGTGTAGAAAATGGGGCAATGGGTAAATGATGGTTGGGAATCGTTGCACAAGACTGAAGCGTCTTTTTAGTCGTATAACAACAACCATGGGACGATGAGGGCGAGAGAGTTTAGTGCTTCTGAGTACAACGGGTCTCACTCACGTCTCTCGCCCAGTTTCAGCGTAGAGGTGCTCTAGCATCTGAGCCGATCGATGCCACATCTGAAACAGTTACCTCATACCACCCAGGATGGCTTGCCGTCGCTTAATAGCAATCCTCACGTTGACATCCACGGTCCAAGGCTTCCTCCAACCTCATACAGAGCCGGGTATCACGTGTGATGTGCGTCTTTCCGTTTCCTTATCAAAACCTTGGAGTTTGGAGAAACGGTGTAGATCCCTGTGCCATTCTTGAAGTACTCCGCATGTAGCAAAATTAAAAATCGAATACAGAAGTTTTCTTTTTGCTTTGTGTTATTGCCACTTGCTACGCTGATGTGATGGATGGACAAACTCTTCCGACGAATTCGGTGACAGAAGTTGACTGGTACGAAGAAACAAATATCAGTAGGCGATGGTATCACAATCGTCAAATTTTTCTGCTAAAATTCGCAAAATCGAAATATCGACATCCGCGAATGCGTGAAATAAATAGGGTTCGCGTACTTGATAGAAAATGAGAATGGTTATTGGTTGGGGAGAAAGAACGAACGGACAAAAACAGAGAAAGAAGAAATGGCATGAACTTGAAATATATATATGTAATATATATATATATTTCAAGTTCATGCCATATATATATATATATATATATATATATATATATATATATATATATATATATGTAATATATATATATATTTCAAGTTCATGCCATATATATATATATATATATATATATATATATATATATATATATATATATATATATATATATATATATATATATATATATATATAATTACCACTTACAACTCTATTGAGACACTGAGAAACTGATGTAGACCTGGAATCAACACCCAGCCAGGATACCTAATAAACAAATCGCTATAATCACAAGTGGAATTCTGGTCGACCTTGAGTCTCCAGTCGTTACTGCCCCCCCCCCACCCCCCCAAGTGAGGTGTTTCTAGGCCTGACATACCCCAGGTAGCACTTTTCACTCTTCCAATACTTTATATGTTTCATTTTCGAAATATTTACACTTTGCACTCTTCGAAATCTTTACATTTTTCATTCTTCTAGTACTCTACGCTTTTCACTCTTCCAAATTTTTACATTTTTCACTCTTCCAATACTTTACAGTTTTCACTCTTACAGAACTTTCCAGTTTCCAATACTATGCACTTTTCATTCTTCCCAGACTTTACATTTCAGACAAGTACAGGATTTTTTTTTTTTACTCACAAAAGATAAACCAAGCGAGGGAACAGCAGAACCCCTCCCGATGAATTGCAAGAAATAGATGACCATTTACAGAACTTATTCACCAGGCTAGAATATTCCATTAAGTTAGTCATTTTGTTAACAACGCCCCCCACCCCCCATCCTCTCTCTCTCCCTCTATAGCGCACCTGGAAAATTTAACTGGAAATCATCACCTCGTTACTTGGCTCTCCGTGGCGATCATATGTTTACTGTTTAGGTACGCATTTCCCAAAATGGGGAAAATTTGAAGCTACGAGAGAGAGAGAGAGAGAGAGAGAGAGAGAGAGAGAGAGAGAGAGAGAGAGAGAGAGAGAGATGCCAGTTGTAGAGCGGCGCCGCATCTACCAGGTTAGGTTCCCGTTTAAAACTTGAAGTCTAAGAGGAGGGGGGCGGGAGATATAGTGGTACAAAAGTACACATGAAGAGGGAAAGGTAGATGGTTAAACTGGTTGCAAGAGAAAAGGACAAAAAAAAAAAAAAAAAAAAAAAAAGTTTGGGAACTGGTCCAGATACAGTTTTCTTTCCATGCGACGTTCAGAAGCCTACAAATGCCACACTTTCTGTATATCTTTTGGTGGTCCTTCCAGATGATGCATTGATTCTTTTTGTTAACTTGTTGGTCTGTCTATTCGTTAATTTTCTTTGCTTTGTTTATGATAAGGATTTTATGGATGAGTGAAGGGATATCACGACCAAAGTACCCCCTTTCATCAATCAACTGCGCTTAATTATAATAAAAAATGCGATCAAAGTGTCGCTATTTCATTAATATATATATATATATATATATATATATATATATATATATATATATATATATATATATATATACACACGAGGGACGATTTGATTATAGCTAGACAACAGAACCACTACGGCCAATGGAATTACGATAACAAGGTAACAGTTATCCTATGGTCATGCCTATAACTACACAAGTGATGTTGGAATCGGCACTACATTGGAGCCGTTTGTATACAAACCAGTTCGTATACAATGGATACGTATCTGATAAAAAAAAAAAAAAAGTCTTAACAAAATGCATAAGAAATCTATCCATTACAAAATGGCTAGCTGGAAATAAGTAACCAATAAGCAAACAAAAAGTGAAAACGCATGTAATAGAAGATATTAAAAGCCTCTACACAATAAACACAAAGCGAGCAGCAACCTTTATGATTCAACTACCAATTAGTTGGAGAAAGCAAAGGAAGCTAGCTTAGCCTTCGTTGAGTTGCCAAATTGCCAGGTCGTAACTCACGTTTCGCACCTTTCTTTTACTGGGTGAACAAAGGCATTAACACGACAACAGCCGCCTCAAATACTGCCTGCACTGGACCATGATATGACAACGGATCCAGGCATCTCGACTCTGAGTTAAACTTTGGTCTGGGAACATTTGATGTGTATACAATTTCATTTGGAAAAATATATCCCCAAATGGCACTGTACTGTACATAGCTCAAGCATTACCAGGTAAGGTAAATCTCAAAGTACGTCGGCATTAGTAATGGCATATTCCCCTTAAACTTTGTTTGCCTCATTGAAGGGATTACCATGCTAAGATGAAGATTCATTCTCTGTTCTATTCGCTTGTGTCACCATAAAAGTGAAAAAGAATACGGTTGGCAGTGTTCCTACAGTCTGACCAATCAGTTTGCGCCAACTCGTTCTCAACCCAAAGCGCTACAGCTGTGAGCAAACACTCGATATGGATGCCAATCTTTCATACTACTCCTATCACACCATAAATTGCAATCAATAAAAGCACTTCATTTCACATGAAATACACGTCAATGTTGATAGCAACAATGTTCATCATGACCTGTAAGTAGTACACGAAACAAGTGACAATGTCTTGCTTCAAAAATAATGTGGGGTCGACCGCCGGGTTGCGGGAGCGCGCTGGTGTGGTGACTACCAGAATGAACACATGGGGGAACAGGGATCAAGCTTAATATTCCTAACTCACCAGAGAGAGAGAGAGCGAGAGAGAGAGAGAGAGAGAGAGAGAGAGAGAGAGAGAGAGAGAGAGAGAGAGAGAGAGAGAG
>JAHFWG010000385.1:67520-78426 GCA_020233015.1 Callinectes sapidus | reverse complement strand
CGACCCCCCCCCGAAAAAAAAAAAAAAAAAAAAAACACTCAAACAGAGCATATCGTTTATTTCACATATTCTACCATAATATATTGTTCCTTTTGTCAACGGCAATAGTTACAATACCCTGAGCTTCATATCCAACACATCATTGCAATTCCAACAACGCTAAACAATATCATTGATATTTAGATAAGAAATAACAGTAACAAACACGAGCTACTATCTCTCGCACCCTGACCTATAATTCCATGTGCAGTGGCCGAGACCACAGATGCAGAACACTAACGTTAGGACACATCAGCCATGGTTTAGTCTGAGCAGTTCTCTCTGTAAACACTTAACTAATAGGCGTTCTATAACTGGCCGCAATAAGGGTGAAAGCTTGTACAGGCGACTCTTGGGTTACACGATATATAAAAACTTGTAGCCTGCGTATAAATATGTATATAATTATAAAAAAAAATAAATAAATAAATAAAAGAATAAATAACTAAAGGAAAATGTGGTCAAACATTTTGAATTTTGTCCTCGATTCATATTGGGTGTGGATAATGCTACTCCCTATACACTATTCCTGTTTCTAAATCTATAACTTATGTACAACAGCATTGCATTGTGATGAGTGATCACTTTATGTACATTTTATCAAATCTGATATACTTCGTTGTATAATGCAGAAAAAAGCAAAAATCGTGGCTACTGAATCACTTGTGGTCTTATTGGTCTCACAATATTTCCTTCGGTTTCCGATCCATCTCCATCAATGCCCCAAATTGACACCATGACACGAATAAAGCAAAAGACTCATTGAGCAATGCATATATAAAAACACTAATGGTATATTGGTTGTATATTATGTATTGCATTTTTTAACGAGAAGCCCTTCACGTCCTCCCAGCGGCAGCTCAGTCTTAAAGAAAACGGAGAAAACGGGAATCATTGCGGTCATACTCATGATGAAGGGGAGACTGGGATACAAGGAAAACGAAGCAGCCACATAGCAAACGATAGTAATTTGCCTTGCGGCCTGGCGTGGGGTCCCTGGCCAAGCCTTTTTATAAGTAGGGCCGTTTCGTTAGGAACAACTTAAGAACGCTGCTGACAGTGCCCAATTGCATTGGGCGTTAGTGTGGCAATTATATAACGCAGACACTGTTAAACAGTTGCCTGGTGAGTATGTGTGTAAAAGCTACAGATGAACACAAGGTTTTATGACGAAAAACGGTACGTTTCAATCGAAGCGAAGGCAATAACATTTGGGGCGCACGTGCCTGGAACTATATCTTAATCGAGACTGTGTACGAGAGGGTGTCTAAGCATTTGTGGACAGCTGTGATTTTGAGAAGCGCTGCGAAGTATCAAGATGTGCAAGGGATCGTGCGAAGTATCAAGATGTGCAAGGGATCGTAGGATACATCTATGTACCCTTCATATTAAAAAAAAAAAAATAGATTTGGAAGCTTATCACTTCGTACCCGCACGGCAGACTCACTGGTAAACTACCTTGTTGGTGTGACCAATATCCTCAAATATTGTGCGTACAAGCCTCTGGAATATTTAAGTCGAATATAGTACATTCTCGCATAGCAATTGTCTTTTTTTCATTTATGACAGTGTATGGTATTATCTCCCTACCGGCTCCCCTTATGGACGTTTTATGTTGTGCTGCTGGGGCATAGTAAAGGAAAACGCTTCTCCTGTAAGTAGACGGCGTGACGCTCTCGCATGTCAACTCAATTACCGTTTGAGAAGAATAAATACTTTCTTCTGAGGCGCCCAATGTCAACCAGCACATCACTTTGATACCTGAACTTCCTATGATCATAGAGAGCAAGAACCTGTCCCTGCCAGATCACGTTAACAAACATGTCCGCCACTGCATGAACACAGTCGTCACATCTTATCAATTTATCAGCCATAATTCTCACCTTTATTAAGTGCCACGGCTGGAGGCTGGCGAGGAGATATTATAAAGGGCAGCTTGCAAGACAATGACGGTGACAGATGGAACTTAAGGAGGAAATTATACGGCAATAAACACGACCACTAACCATGATTACTCCGAACGCAGATAATGGTTGACCACCGCACCGCTGCACTCTCTCAGCCAATGCGCCGCGCCACGAAGTAGTGCCAACAGTCACGTATCTCCCCATAGGAATTCACTCAACCTTTAGTTCTTACTGCATTATTTTGCATTTTTCCCATATATATTTTGCCATATGTTGTACAAGAAGACGTTTTCTTAGTTATACACGGTAGGACATTTCGGTCCCATTAACTTGTGAAACTACATGTATATCTTGTCTTGCACCGTTAGAATCGAGTCATGCCAGCGATTAAGTTTCTTTGCAAGTTAACTTACTTTCCGATATTTTCTTGTTACAATTCTATAAAGGTGGCATCTAGTTACTTCGTCACTTATATATTACTGTATTTCTGTTACGTATTGTAAGGTGTTGCGGTACATCGGTACGTGATTATCTTGTGTTATCCTTCTTCAGAATCAAGCGTTGCCAACAGTGACGCGTTTCTCTTCATTAGTTTACACATCCTGCTGTTCACAATGCATTCATGACAGTAATATTAATTTGTTCTCATCATTTGTCATTTAATAACATATCCAGTTACAGACGGTATGATAAATCGGAACGTGGAACTCCTCTATGTGTTACTGCGCTTCAGAGTCACGTAGTTCCAATTGCATTATTCTCCCACATTGCTTCACATCTCTCTTATTATTTCATTGCCTGTCGCTATTTTCACTTACTCTCTTTGATGACATGCAAAGTTATATCTCGTCAAGTAAATGATAACTGCTGTGTGTATTGCGACGTTTAACAATTCAGTAATTCCAACAATAATCTAATTTTCACATTATTGAACTTACCTTGCCATTCGCACTTCATCACTTCAAGGCATTCTGATGTGTAAGTATTCACGTATTCTGTTCATGTGTGGTGTAATACATTAAGTAAATTACTGGGTATACACTACTACGTCGCTTGCTTTACTTGTTCTTATTTCACTTTCGCTTATTATCGGCATGTGTTACGTCTGGCTGGCTATGTACGTTACGAGATTTATGCGCTCTCTCTCTCTCTCTCTCTCTCTCTCTCTCTCTCTCTCTCTCTCTCTCTCTCTCTCTCTCTCTCGAGGTGGAGAAAACAATGCAATGCCGTTACCTGAATACCTTCAAAATAAACTGCTTGCTAAAATAGTGACATGGAGAAGGTACTGTAGTGATAATGGTGCAAGTGGTGGTGGTGTGCAGGAGACGGTTTAGCAGATAAAATAATTAGCGAGTTAGTTTTCTTTGAATTTCCATTTTGTTTTTCTTGGCTCTCAACCTTACTTGTATCTTGATACACACACTGAAGGCAATGTTAAGAAGCCGTGCCATACTTAGGACTTGTGCAAGTGTTCATTAAGGAAGACTAGCAAAACAAAGCTGGGGAAAATATGAAAGACTCAAAGCCTTCCACGGTGTACAATTTTCTATTACTGCCACTCATTCCCACCATTATCACTGTCCTTATTACTGCTGTAACACACACACACACACACACACACACACACACACACCTGGTTGTGCAGTGGTTAACCACGCCCGACTCACAATCGGGAAAGCCTGGGTTCGATTCCCGGGTCAGGATGGAAGTTATTTGGGACTTCTATTCAAGTGTGTCGCCCCTGTCCACCTAGCAGTGATTAGGTACCTGGAATAGGTACCTGGTGTAAGTCAGAAGTTGTGATCCGCTGCTGGGTAGGAGAAATAAACTCCGAATAAAAATGTACGGGATGGCCTAACCCCCCCCCCCCCTCCCCAGGGCCTACTCCCCACTAGGCTTGTTGGCGCTATCTAGCAACCACGCATTGAGTTGTCAGATGCGACTGGATAGACTTAAGGTGTGTGAATATTAATTAGTACATTAGAATCTGTATGTTAACCTGTAGATTTTCAGCCAACAGTTGTAAGCTGCATTCAAATAAATCGTCTATTATTAATATTATTATTATTACACACACACACACACACACACACACACACACACACACACACACACTTAAGCTATCTAAATTAAAAAAGACAAGTTAACCTGAGATGTTGATACAATTATCTTCTTTGTTACTCCCCCCAACACAATAAAATTATGTTGTTGGAAAGTTTTTGTTTACTCTCTCTCTCTCTCTCTCTCTCTCTCTCTCTCTCTCTCTCTCTCTCTCTCTCTCTCTCTCTCTCTCTCTCTCTCTCTCTCGTTCAGCGTGGAAAAATGGAAATGATTCTATTAGGTGCCGCACAAGCTTAGGTCATATGGCACCACTAGGATTAACGGGAGAGCGCTATATCTCCCACTGGGCAACTAGGTTTGGCAAGGATTTGATTCCGGGCCGCCAGCACCGGAGGCCCAAAGCACAAGGCCTTAACCAACTATGCCACCCAGCCCCCCCCCCCCCCGTCCAACGTATCTTAGTACCGCCACGTTCTTCCACAGCCTTTATTAGCCTCATCCTGCCCACGCAATTGTACTTTATTTTTGTCCCGAATCGCGGCAGTTTCGTAGGAGATGATGCGATGTATATCTCGTAAGCCTAACCAGCGCCATAAGGCCTACTTTCTTTCCCTGCGCTATAACTCAATCAATTACCAACCTTCGCCACTTCTCTTACATCAATAAATTGTTCCCGTTGCAGCGGAATTCCAACACATAAATCCTCGGGGGGCTCGTACTTTATAACGCCCTGCTCTCTCACCAAGACCAAAGAGACAATCAACTGTGTTCTCAAGTCTTATTCCTAATAATGATATAAAAGTCTTGTTAATCCGCCAACCTAAATGTGTAAACACTTAAAAATCGGTGTAACTTAGGCTTTCATTCCAAAATATTTTGCTCTCCAAGGCCACAGAGATCATCAGCCGCGTTCCAAAGACCACTGTTAATTGCACTGAAACCTTATCAATTCATCAACAAAACCCCAAAAAATTTTAGAAGTCCATTTCCAACTTCAGGTAGAGAATTTTCAGTGTAGTGGAGGTACGGCGCAGAAGTGTTTCAGAATATGGTCCTAAGTCGTGCAAAGAAGGATGAACGCTGTCAAATAAAATCCCGCTTTTTCGGTGGAGCTCAGAGCGAGGCAGGAGGACAGACAGTGCTGACAGGGCGGCCCGGTGTCGTGTAATGAAGTCAGTAAGCCCCAGGAAAGATTCGCCCACTGTCTGGACCCTCGCCCTTTGATAGAACCCACCTCCACCACCCGCCACCATCCACCGCGACCGGACAGGACCCACAAGGACCAACTGCCAGGACCCACCAGGACTCAACAGGACAAGCGAGCCGAAGTGAAGTGCCGAGAGAAGTCGTGAAGAGCCGTGGCTGGCCGGGTATGTCGGGTATTAGAGAGGTCTGGAATGTGGAGATCCTTATCGATTTCACTGCCTGTGTGATCGCAGAAGGTTTAGGTGATATTGTCTCTGGTTCTGCAATATTGTTGTTTATTGCTGTTAGTGTTTTGCTACTATGGCTATTGATTACTATTACTGTTGATACTGCTACTGTCGCTGTTGCCCCTACTACTTCTACTGTTAATATTACTACTTATATTACTAGTGCCACTATTGTTACTACCATTGCTGTTATCACTATTACTACTACTGCTGTTGCTGCTGGTGCAGCTGGTGCTGGTACTGCTTTTACTACTACTACTACTACTACTACTACTACTACTACTACTACTACTACTACTACTGCTACTACTATTACTACTACTACTACTACTACCACTACTACTACTACTACTACTACTAGTACTACTACTACTACTACTGCTGCTGCTGCTGCTGCTGCTGCTGCTGCTGCTGCTGCTGCTGCTACTACTACAACTACTTCTACTACTAAAAACTACTACTGCTGCTGCTGCTGCTGCTGCTACTACTACTACTACTACTACTACTACTACTACTACTACTACTACTACTGCTGCGGCGTCTGTTGCTGCTGCTGCTGCTGCTGCTGCTGCTGCTATACTACTACTACTACTACTACTACTACTACTACTACTACTACTACCCCCACCACCACTATCACGACTGTTCATAACATGGATCAACAAATACAATGCCAGGAAAGAGACATACCAGCGTTATGAAACAGGGAAATCAAAGCAGAGCCAACTTATATGATAGAGATCTACCTTGCCATCACGCCAGTTTTTTTTTTTTTTATGTAGAAGGGAGGCGGCCAAGGGCAACAAAAATAAAACAAAAAAGATCACTCTAGTGCCGGTCCCTGGAAAGTCCGGATTCATGTGCCAAAAGAATGGGATAAGTGTCTTGATACCTCTCTCTTGAAACAGTTCAAGTCATAGGCAGATGGAAATACAGAAGCAGGAAGAGAGTTCCAGAGTTTACCAGAGACAGGGATGAAAGACTTAGAATACTGGTTAACTCTTGCATTAGAGAGGTGGACAGAATAGGGGTGAGAGGAATAAGCAAGTCTTGTGCAGCGCGGCCGCGGGAGCAGGGGAGGCACGCAGTTAGCGAGATCAGAAGAGCAGTTAGCATGGAATTAGCGGTAAAAGTAGTTAAAACAGACAGTAAAATGCAGATTTTTTTTTTTTTTTTAGTTTAGAATTCTAGTAATCTCCAGTTAGTGTTGCAACCTTAACCCTTTTAGTACTGGGACCTGTTTTTATCATTATTCTGCTTATATTTAGCGATTTTATAGTTTCAGAAACTCATGCGGGGATTGAAATAATACAGACTCTGGCCATTAATCTTCTGACCTCTATAGACCCTTCCTAATGTCAGTAAAATTGTCTAATCATACCCCAAACTCGAGATAGAAATACATCCCAGTACTGAAGGGGGGTTAAACACATTCCTTACCTGACCTATTGATGCTTAATGCGTGGAGATGTAGTGTTAATAGCTCATGACTTTAATATCTTGCACTCATTCAGGTAGAAATGATTTCTTGACTATTTTTAGCAATCCACGAAAACAAACTCGCTATCTTCATTTAGTTCAAGATCGTTTCTGGGAATCTCTTGAGACTGGTCTGTCCCAAGATGCTCTGAATGTGTGAGCCGAAAAGGTGACGTCAGCATTGCCTTTCCATGCTGAAAGAGAAAGGAAAAAGAATAATCATCATCGAGGAACATAGAAACAAAAAGAAATAAGAGAAGCTGCAAAAGGCCATCAGGTATGAGCGTGGCAGTTCGTGAAGCATACTTATCTAATTCCACCTGTCATCTTCATGCATAGATTTGAATAATCCTTTGAAGCTCCCTAATGCCTCACCAACCTCAACCTCATTACCAAGTCTATTCCAAGGTTAGATTGTACGTATAAGACCTCCACCTTCGATATATTTTTAATGTATTCTCATTTGATTTATCTTTGATTGATTATCTTTTTGGACTACTTACTCTTTGTGGGCTCTTTCTTCAGCCAGTATCCCTTCTAGTACAGAGCAAAAATGATACAAACACTTGCAGAATCTCTCTCTCTCTCTCTCTCTCTCTCTGGTAAACTCCTAAAATCATTCACTTCCCGACCAAACCCAATGAATACTGAAATAAAGCGAAACATAGCATAACAATACAAAGCCGCAGCAGAAACAATACGATGGTTGGGAGGCTTTCGCTCACCCCGCGACACGTTCGTCAAAAGCTGCGGTGACATGCAGGCAAACACGATCACCTGCATGGCTAAATAAACACAAATGATGAACGATGAGCGGACAAACATGGAGCGGCGTTAGATAATTGGACGAATGCACGGGGATACACAGATGAATTGAAACATAAACTGGGTAAATAAATAGACATAAATTCACTGAGACATAACATATTGGTAGGATGCAAAACCAGGGGTGTTAAATAATAGAAGTGAACGGCACAACGTATTCCTGGCTACTGTGTGTGTGTGTGTGTGTGTGTGTGTGTGTGTGTGTGTCAGTGTGTTCCTCTGGCTCGTGGTGGTTTTGTATCGCTTGGTCAATATTCGAATCCCGCGACCAAGGCACGTATGAGTGTCGAATACAAGACGTAAATAAACAAAATGTTGATTAATTGATGGTCCTCAAGCAATATGTTTACTGTAGACGGTAGTAAGACAATGGCAGTCACACATACATAATACTCCTTTGATCGAGTTACCATTGCTTTCACTGATACAATATTTTCTTTCCACAATTCCTTATAACTTTTGGGGCCCTCGTTTTGTTTCCTAGAGCATTTTAAGCATTACTTTTGCTTAGAAAATAAAAAAGCGATATTTTATTTACGCTTGTTTTCTACCTGGGCATGCAGATTATGTTCTTATACTATTTTAAATGTTCACAAATACGAGTATAACCCTAATAGAATAATAAATGGGGAGTAAAAAGAGTTTCAAGGCATCTCTGTGACTGAATTAACACTGTTCTACTATTATTTCTTATAACCTTAATTTGATTAAGAGGATCGAATTCTGAATTCACTTTCCCTGTTGGTTTTCCTTGTGCATTAAAAATATTCTAAAAGCATAGCCAGCCATCAAATAAGACAAAAAAATAACTGACATGACAGACAGAGAGAAGCGAGAGGAGGGAAAAAAATAATACATAAAAGAAGAGTACCAGACACCTCAAGTGGCTCTTCTTCTACAGTTATTTTTTTATTTTTTTATTTTTTTCATTTTTCATATTTTTAAGGACAGTTATCAATCCTTTGTGTCTTCTTCACTTATGCATAAAGATACGAAAGAAAAAGGAATGTAACAGCCAATGATTTTTTTTAGGTGACACAGTGACCAAAGACAGCAAAAAAGGAGAAAAGACCACCGAAGTGCCAGTGCATAAAAAAAGAAGGGCCAAAATGCTTTACCAAAGTTGGAGGTGTATATTGAGATCTCCCTTTTGAGAGGTTTCATTCTTTCATGACGTTATCTAATAACTCACATCGCTCAATACACATGCTTAGAGGTGGTTATAAAATTAAAAAGAAAAACCTTGAGTGATTTGAGATTACGAGATGTTAGACCATACAAAACTCCGAACTATTAGAAAACAATAGATTTAAAGCCCCTCTCTAAGGTAAGGTTTGCCAGACAGCAGTGGAAGTTCTAAACAACAAACAAGGCAACCAGACAACTGACAGGCCGTGTCTTACAAATGCAGAAGAAAAAAATTGCAGAACGAATTCCAAATAGCTTATTGTCTCGCCTCAATTTTTGGCAACACATATACATAAAAAAAATGTCTTGGCCATGGTGACCTGTGGCTGTCACCGGGACCTGACCTCTTGACAAGACCTTTCCGTAAAAAAAGTCTGAACTCGCCATGTTACCTACCAATCAACTGCACACGATAAAGAACATCCGTTATATTTGGTCGGTCTTGAATGTTCTGCCATTACAGTCTAATAATTCAAAAGAAAATTAACAAGACAAATAGGAAAAAAAACTCCTGAAGTACAATGACAAAAAATGAACAAACGACAGACTGGCAAAAAAAATAAATAGCTAAATGAAAAAAATAAATAAATAAATAACTTAAGCAGAGAATTTTACCACAAATAAAGAAGGCTTACCACTTACAAACCATGTTAGACAATACAGACACAAGCTATAAAACAAAATGACCACAAGGAAATAAAGTCAACCACATTATAAAATCATTTAACACTATACACACAAAAACTAGACAACCTCACAACCTTCCATCCATCAATCCAGCCCATAACAGAGCCACAACCACAAACTACTACAAAACTGTCCTCATATCCATCCACCAAAACCAACAATTATCAATCGCTTCAGTACTGGGGCACATTTTTTACCACGTGTTTTGGGTATGATTAGACGATTTTATATGCAATAGAAAACATTATTAATGGTTAGGGACTGCATTATTTTAATCCCCACATGAGTTTATGATGCTGTACAAAATCGCCAAATAACAAGCAGAAAAAAAAGTATATAAAAACGAGTCCAAGTACTAAAGGGGTTAAAGACCACATGAACATGAACCAGACCACCTTGCAACCATTTATCTATGAGTACAACATAAACGAAACCTAAATAACATAAAAATAAATACAAACATCAATAAACTAAACAGAACTCAGCTACCAAACGAGCCTCCCGTCTAAACATACAGGGAAAATCAGTAAAAAAAAAAAACAATGCAAACATCAATGCAAACAGCCTTTCAACCTACCATCCATCAATACAGTCCATATGAAGCACATAAAACAAACAGCTGTCCGGAAACAAACACACATAAGCCAACAAGTTACAAATCCAGCCGTCCATTCATCCCTCACCCACACAGGCTGAATAATCCAGAAAGACAGGCATCCAGAGAGGCAGGCCAGAGACATTCCAGACAACAGGCCAGGCTGAGGGACAGATTTCCTCCCTAAAGCGTCTCATTCCACAGGTAACAGCAATGATTACGCGTATCACTGACTCAGGCCGGCAAAGAGGCAAAGGGAAGAAAGGGTGAGGTGGACGAGAGAGAGAGAGAGAGAGAGAGAGAGAGAGAGAGAGAGAGAGAGAGAGAGAGAGAGAGAGAGAGAGAGAGAGAGAGAGAGAGAGAGAGAGAGAGAAGGTGGGGGGGGGGGGAGGGCAGGAGGCAAGCACTGGACTGAGATGACAATAGTAACATGCACATTACATAACATGAGATTTACATTTTAGTTACAAGTTAAAATGAGAGAGAGAGAGAGAGAGAGAGAGAGAGAGAGAGAGAGAGAGAGAGAGAGAGAGAGAGAGAGAAACTTTACAGGAATCTTGATAATCTACCAAGGAAAGAATGGCAGTATTATGATCATATAAGGTGCAGACTGACACCAGTTACGGTAGTGATAGGTTGGCGCATGCGCACTGCGTTTCCACAGATATAGTTCATGTCCGACAGTCGTTACC
>JAHFWG010000385.1:12500-39571 GCA_020233015.1 Callinectes sapidus | reverse complement strand
TATATATATAGATATATATATATATATATATATATATATATATATATATATATATATATATATATATATATATATATATATATAAGTCGTTTGGCGGATCCGGATCCGATTACTTGCTATAAGTAATCGGATCCATCTCGCCTTGGCGGATCCGTGAGATTCGGGTCCAGTAATCGGGTCCCGCCCACTCCTATGGGAAAGGATGAGACGGTGGAATAGGTAGCCTACATGTTGGAGTGTGTGAAGTATGCCAGAGACGGGAATGGGATAACGTAAGTGGTGCTGAGGGAATAAGGGAATGATGGAGTAGAATGATGAGCTGAATCTCTGCCTGCTTTCACGTGAATTTGATTTTTGAGAGGGGCCGGTGGGTGGCGGAGAAAAAAGCGCGGTAGAGAACATTTAGTATAGAGAGGTCTTCATGGTTAGGGTTTGCTGGTCTGTAATATATATATATATATATATATATATATATATATATATATATATATATATATATATATATATATATATAAAATTTATTTATTTATTTTTTCAGGAGCAAGTTCGCGTATCTCGATGATGGATGATGTATGGATGCAGCTGGGATCGAAAAATATATGGACCTATTGTGAAATATAATGAGTTAGACTTTCCACCTGATACTAAAATCATAGTTGTAGGTATGTGTGTAAGAAAAAGGGTATTTGCTGAAGGAAAATCGCATGCCTTTTCAACAGCACCCTAGATATATTGTCTCGTGATTTGTATTTCCTTTCTTTCAAGTGTGTGTTTGTGTTCTATGGATTTTTTTGCAGCTGTTTTACTCCTTTTCCAGAATGTAGTGTTGTATGGAGTTTCTGCAAGTAAGGGTGCATCTCTGAACTCTGCGCGGGACAACAACAACAACACCACACTGCGCATCTCAGTCAGTCAGCTGGGGAGGGCCTCACAGTCAGTAGCAAGTCAATAGTGTTATCCCACTCAACTGCCATGACCGCCCCTTACGGCTACATGGGGGGCATGATGAGTGAGTAGCAGCTTCACCCTTTGTACCACGGGGCGGGGGAGATGGGGAGGTAGTTACGGTGATGAGTAAAGAGATATGAGACGAGTGGAAATACCTGAGGGTTGGCACTCGACTTGCTATTTTTAATATTTGTGTTGATACGCGGTGAGGTTGTAGTTCTGAATATTTACCATGTTTTTTTTTTTTTTCTTCTTTTCTTCGTGTTGTGTTGGTAGGGTTGTGTGTGCATGGTGTGAGTTAATGTGAGGGGGAGGGGTGTGTGTGGGGTGCATCTCCCTGCCCTCCACGCTGCCTTCAGGAGACACACATCAACACACCAACAAATATAGTGAATTGCGTGAAGACAAGGCATGGTGACTGACTGACAGTGACACAGGAGGAGAGGGTGAGGTGTGGGCCAGATAGTGGTGGTGTTTGGGTAGTGGCAGCAGCATCAGGAAGGCTGGAGGGAAGGAGGAAGGACTAAGCTATAATACAGGCAGGAAGCAGTGGGTGGGTGGCTGGCTGGCTCATGAATAGGTTAGGTTATCAGTCACTGTTTTCATTGCCAGGTGTTGCTGAAAAATTTGGCTGTGTGTTTGTTGAAAAGTTTGTTATTGTTACTTCTTCTTCTTCTTATTATTATTAATTTATTATTATTATTATTATTATTATTATTATTATTATTATTATTATTATTATTTAGTAGTAATAGTGGTGGTGGTGATGGTTGTAGTGTGCTGATGTTTGACTATTTATGATTTACATTAAAAAATCTTACCTATCTAGTTAACTAAGAGATGGGTCATTAACAAGCCTTTCCTTTATCAATCTTTTATCACATTGACCTCTCACCACACCAGTATTTTGGATACAGAGATGAAACATTAAGCCTTTTTTCCTGTATCAGTCTTTATTTCATTGATTCTTTTCTACCCTCCCAAATGTTTAGACCAAGAGAGACAAGTTTGTACTGGTATGTGTGTGTCAGTGTGTCAAGTGTGTGTGGTTTGTCTGACACTGACCCACTTCTTGGTGTCCATAACCCTGACACGTTTCCACACTTCCCTCCAGCACCCTTCAACTTCAGGCAACTCCAGTCTCCTCCTCTCATGCTGGCCCCTATCCCTGCCTCACCCACCCTGCCCCTATCCACTCCTCCCCCCATTCCTGCCTCACCCTTCGCGCTGCACTCATTACGTCACCACTTGACATAAATTAACATTCATGCATATAATGGAGTTCCTGGTATCTTTTTGATGGAAACCCAGCCATTTTTTCTGATGTATTTTTTAAAGTTACCTGTTCTTTTGGTGTCTCCTTATTTTGTCATGTTGTTTGTTTGTTTGTGATATGTTGTGGAGGCAAATACTGCAGCATTCAGGGAAAAGTTATTGAGAATTTCATATGCTTGTCTATTTGTGTGTCTTGGTTTTTCATGTTAGTAATGCTGAGTGGATGAAACCAATGACATCCAGTGGGAATGGTCAACAACTGATGACATAAAGGAATATAAGAAAATAGTAAGGCTTATATCTCAAGTTATTGGCTGACGTCTGTTATTCAAAAGGCACATTCCCTTTTGCCTTTATCTGGTGGGAGGGATGCAGGATAAGACCTTTTCTTACCCCCATAGAAGCACACCTCTTTCTTAACAACATAACCGGCCTTCTTTGTTTCAAGTACACCATTTCTATTCTTGGTAAGAGGAAGGCTTTCATTGATGTAATATTAGATCCAGGAAAAGGGGGAAGGTTTCCAGTATTTGCATAACAACCAGGAAGGCTGATGAAGGCTGGGCTGCAAGGGGACGAAGACAAGGCCATACTGGGGGCTGTGATGGGGGAGGAGAGACATCACCACCACCAGGGGGAGGGAAGGGCAAAATATGTATGGAGGAAGAGGGAGGGGCCAGTAGAGAGGAAAAGAGGGAGAGAAGGGGAGGGGCCATAAGAGAGGAAGTGATAGACAGACAGACATGAGAGAGAGAGAGATAGGGGGAGGGAGGGATGAATGCCATTTCTCCCCCACACACATGGACACATTACCTCGCACTGCCTCAGTCAGTCCCACCTGTTCCCACAAGGCACCAACAAGATCACCCAACCATAACGCCAACTTGTACACTCGCTGGCATATCTTCTTGCATTGACGTACCACAGGACAGAAGGAAGAGGAAAGAAGAGAGAACATAGGAATACCGACCTTTTTCACTTTGTTTCTCCACTTCGTTGCTGTGTCGTGTGTTGGTGGAATACGCTGTTATCTTCATTTCATATCGGGCTCAAGAAAAGACCCAAAGAGAGGAAATACAATACATAAAAGTTCTTTAGTGTGGTTTTCTCCAATACTCTGTTGTGTTAGTGTGTTCACCAAGAGACGCTCAACACTCCACACGTCCACAAGGCAGTTCAGAAAAGGGAAGGCAAAAACACACAGTTGCCTCTCTCTCAGGTTCTTCATTCCTTGTGTGTCTGTTGTGTTATTGTGTTCACCAAGAGACACTCAACATTCACTGCCTCAAATCCACAAGACGGTTCAGAAAAGGGGAAGCAAGAACATACATTTGCTTCTCTCAGTTTCTTCGCTCCATTTGCATTGCTGGAGTGTGTTGTCAGCAAGGGAGTCGCAACATTCAGTGCCACAATACCCATGGTTTGTGAAGCTGTGGATGGAAGAGGGAAAGAGGGAGAAGTGAAGATGTTATGATTCAGTCCTCTTCTATACAACTTTGGGATTGTGTTTGGATTTGAAGGAAGCTGTGATAATTCAGTGTTTGTCTTCGAGATTGATTGAAGGAAAAGAAGGCTGTCTGGATTGAGAAATGAATTGTGTCAACTCATCATCAGTGGAAATTATAAAGTGATGTGTTAAGATTTCCAAGTTAAAGAATTGAAGGAGAAAAACAGACATTGCAGAATACATATACAGAAACCCGATGTACAAGAACTGTGTATATTAGTAAAGAAGAAGGAAAAAACAATTGCTATATAAGAGAGAGAGAGTGGGAAAACTATATTTAAAAGAGAAACATTGACCTTGACCCACAAACCTAGTGTATGTGAGTTCAACAAAGAACATCCTGTCCTATACTCACCATACAGGCCACTCCCTCTACACTCCCCTGACCCCATTGCCTGATAACCCACCCATACCTTTTATTCCAACTTCAAATTCCAACCTTCACCTCCTCACACACACACACACACACGAATTAATTTAACAGAAGAAATAATAACCGCAAAAAGTGAGGACAAATTCAAAGAAAAATTAGATTAATATAAAAACAGAGACAGGACCACATGAGATTAATTCAGGCCCTGTAAATCTCAACCCAATAAACTACATAAATACACACACCACTGCCACCATCACCACACCACACCTAACCTAACCTAATCTAACCTAACACAAACATCATGGCTTCCTCCTCCACCGCCTCCACTTCAAATCTCACCACCGACCTTGACAGTGAGCTCGATCCACTGTTCCGTTCCTTGCCGTTCCTCTCGGCCGGCACGCAGACCATTGGCTATCGCGTCCGTCTGCGTATGCGTCACATTTTGAGGGACGTGGCTGAGCTGGCGTACGAGAGACCTCAGTTCTTCGCCGATGTTCCCCCGCCCCCCCTCCTTGTGGGTGCTAAAGGTGATTGGCGATCCTGGGGTTAGGTTATCAAGTGTTTCCCTCTCCATTTCCGGTTCATATGGAGAAGTTCTATGTTCGTGAATTGATGTTACCTGTTTGTGTTTATTTACCATCTATTTTTTATGTTAGAGGATAATTGGTCAAGGAAAAGATTAATATTCCCTATTCTCTCACCAGATGGCCCTCCTCCCATGCCCCCAATGCCCCCTGGGCCTCCCCCGTGTACCACCATGGCCAACCCTGCACCCACCACAAGCCAGGGACCTCCTAACATGGGCGGGATGATGGCTCCTCCCCCACCACCGGGACCAGCAGGGCCTCCGGGACCCCCTCCACCACCCCCAGGAGGCCCAGTCATGCCGGCCGACTATCCCAGTGGAGGTGAGGTGTCCACGGAAGAGATTTGTGGTTTTTCTTCCTTAAGTTGTTGAATGAAAGTTATTTGCTTGTCTTAAGATTTTGTTGACAGAAGGATGTTATTGATTCACTTGATAAATTTTGTCACTTTCTTATTTGTGTTGTTTGTTCTCTTTTCTCTCTCTCTTTTCCTATCTCTCTCTTTCTTCTTCTTCTTCTTCTTCTTCTTCTTCTTCTTCTTCTTCTTCTTCTTCTTCTAACTCTTCTTCATTCCCATAACCACTTCCTTCCTCCTGATTTCCTCCCTTCTCTCACCCCACCACTCCCCATATGTAACGACTGAGAAGCCCTCCCCCATACAGGCATGATGGGGCCTGGGCCGATGGGGATGGCTCCAGGGATGGGCCCCGGCCTCGCCCCGGCAATGATGGGGCCAATGCAGCTGGCAGTGAACCCCGCCACCAATGACGCCCCGCTGGAGTTCAACACTAACAAGAACAAGCCGCCCATGCCAGTGTCTTCCAGTGAGTGTTGCTTTGGAGATATAGATGAGGGAGAGAGAGAATTAATGTTTTTTTCTTCTCTCTTGTTGTTTTTTCTTTTATTGCTTCCTTTGTTGTTGTTCTTCCCATGCCAGTGTCTTCCAGTTAGTGTTGCTTTGGAGATACAGACGAAGGAGAGAGAATTAATGTTTTTTTCTTCTCTCATTGTTTTTTTCTTTTATTACTTCCTTTATTCTTGTTCCTCATTTGATATTGTGTCTGCTTCTCTCTGTGTATATTAATTGAGAGAGAGAATTGATGTTCCTCTTCTCTCTCTCTCTCTCTCTCATTGTTCTTTCATTTATTGCTTTTGTTATTGTAGATTTTCATTTTTGTTCTTCATTTTGGTATTGTGTCTATTTTCTGCTTCTCTCTGTGTGTATTAATTGAGCGAGAATTGATGTTCTTCTTTCTTTCACTTTTCTTTCATTTATTGCTTTCTTTATTATCGTTCTTCATTTGACATTGTAACGTTTTCTGCTTCTCTCTGTGTATAATAACTGATAAAGTTTTGCATTATTTATTTCCTGATGTTGCAAAGACAATACTCCAACCATCCGATCTGAACTCTGTCACCCGTCCAACCTTCACTTCAGATAACGGAGACATGGTGGAGTCCAGTGTGCCGGAGACCATACTGGTGGAGGAGAGGAGAGACCGGGACCGGGACAGGGACCGAGACAGAGATCGGGACCACGGGAGGGAGCGAGACAGGGACAGAGAGAGATCCCGAGGCAGAGACAGGGATCGAGACAGAGATAGAGAGAGAGACAGGGACAGGTGAGTTGTGTGGTGGTGGTGGTGGTGGTGGTGGTGTGGTTTGTTCCAGTGTTTGTCTAATGGTACACAAATCAGGATAAGTGAAGTGAAGGAGTTGTGATTGGTTGGTGAAGGCTCTGTTGTAGTGCATTATGTTGCATGAAGGAAAAATAGAAAGAAGAAAGAGAAGGACTAATTTGTTGATGTGGAGACAGAACATGATCATTTAGTTTTCCTGTTGAGATTGTTACTGACCTCTTCTTTCTCTCTCTTTACCACCAGGGACTCAGACAGGGATAGGGACCGGGACAGGGACCGGCCAGATCGAGACCGTGACCGTGACCGCCGCCGCGACCGCCCCAGAAAAGACAGTAGCGGTGGCGGCAGCAGCGGCCGGACTAGCGAGGACAGCCTGCCAGCAGGGAATGGTGAGCTGCCCACTCTGCTGCACTGCTGTAGTGTTGTTGTAATCATGAGGGTGATGCGTGTGTGTGTGTGTGTGTGTGTCTGGAAATATAACAATGTAATGATAGATAGGGAGAGAATGCATTATCTTGGATGTTATTGGCTTGTGGCGTTGTGTTAACATGATGGTGTGTGTGTTTGTTGACAGGCAACACAGCAGTGCAGCCGCTGGAGGCCACTAGCCAGGCCGGCTCTGGTTTTGGACCGATGGGTCCTGGCCCTGGCCCCTGGGGACCTATGTGGGGTCCAGCTGGAGGACCAATGGGGCCATTAGGACCTATGGGACCAATGGGAGGACCAATGGGACCCATGGGAGGACCTATGGGCCCTATGGGACCCATGGGGCCGATGGGGCCCATGGGTCCCCCTACAGAGGGGCCGCCAATGGTGAGTTTTGCAGGACAGTGACAGAGAAGTAACTTGTGATAAGCTGTCACTGATTTGTGTACAACAGTAATGTTTTTTTTAAATGCTGCCAATCAGTGTAGTGTGAAATACAAATACAGAGACACACACATTGTTGTGACGCCTGCCATGCTCCTCCTCTCAGAGTGGGGACTTCCGCATCACCTGGGGCATGTTTGGGTGGATGATGTCCCCTGAGGGCCTGACAGTGCCCATGAAGAATCCACTACACTGCAAGACCTGTGTGCTGGTGCCACCCAACCGCCTGGCCCCGCCCCCCACCACCCGGGAGCGACCCCTGGGCTGCCGCACCATATTTGTGGGGGGACTACCAGAGAATGTGACTGGTGAGTGAGTGTGTGTGTGTTGAGTTCATCACTGTTTATTATAATCACAGTAATTTCCTATCATTCCAGGTTCTGTGTCTCAATGGGTTGTCTTTTTGCTGCTGTTTGGTTCTCTGTGCATTTCTCTGTGTGTCAACTTTGATTTTTTTTCAACAGAGTTAAAGGAATTAAATTATGAAAAGTTACTGAGAATTCCAGAAGCATTTTGTGTGTGGCTGTGTGATGGCAGGGCACACTGCTATACTTTTCCATAAGATGCATCGTCATATGTTACAATGCTGCACTTTATGCTGAACTAATGCATACAGGTGCCTAGCCAGTGTGAAAGGAAGTAGTGTGAATGTGTCAAGGAAACAAAGCACACAAATTATACCCTCCATCGTAACATGTTATTATTTTGAACCATGAATATGAATAGCAATACAACAATGGGGGACTCAGGGTGAACTACATCAAAATTTCACGTGTGACTCCAAGTAAAAGTTGACACAAAGCTGATGATGTGTAGCAGAGTGTGTGAAGAAGCAAAGTGTTTGTGTGAGCAGTGTAGGAGGAAACTGTTGTGAGAATGGTGAATGTGCAGTATGGACAGAGCAATACATAACTATATACTTTGAATCAGTTTTAATGATGAAATTTTACATAGTTTTCTCTTTCCTTCACTTGTGGGACCCTTTCCATCATAAATACAACCTTGATATGGATTTGTCTGATCTTTCATATATAAGATACTATTAAAAAGTAATAGATAATAATAAATAAATAAATATATGTATAAACAATCACAGACACAACATTTTATAGAACATTTAACTTTACACAACAAATCACACATCTTTACCATTAATACTCCTGACACCACCACAAAATAAGCAAATTTAAATACCCAGTTATTGATAATTACCATACAATGAAATATACCACCAAAAGATATGGGAGTATTAAAGTAATGTCCCTTGAAAACGAGTTAAAACAGGTGACAGTGGCAACCCATGAAGCTGTGAAGTGTGTGCGTACTTTCCAAACAAACACAAGGGCAGCAACAATGATGGTAATAGGGTTAGTGATAAAGACCCAGTGTTTTGAGGTCACTTTGTTGCAACACCTCTTCCTTTCTCTTGTGTGCAACATTCCTCTCATCCTGGTAACATCCTCCCTCCCCCATCCCAACACACCTCACTTAGACCCCACCCTCACTTCCTTCCTCTTTTATCCCCCTCTCCTCTTTTTACCTATTTTAAACTCCACCTACTTTTATCTCTTGTTTTCATCTGTGTATCATTTGTTTTTTATTGTCAAAATTTATCCACTGTTGCATTTCCTCTGTTGCCAAGCTGCAATTATCTGTACTCTACTTACTATTCTCTTTCACACCTCTCTGTTTCCCTCTCCTCCCTTCCTGTCAAGGCCAAACTAATACTTTCCCTGCCATTTAATGTGTATAGCCTCTTTGGTGCCTTCCTCTCTACTCTCTCTCCTCCCGTTCAGTCACCATCAGAGCCGTCACTGAAGTACTCCTCCCACACACGCTCATACAAAACAAACAGACACACACATACACATGCATCGCTCAATGAAACTTGTGTACGAGTGTGTGTGAAGCGACAACTATTCACTCGTTTAGAAGAGGTTAACGCAACACTAACACTAACACACACACACACATACATACACACGTACAGTCAGGTGCAAGAGTATATTCAAGTGGCGTGTTTGTGCGGTGGAGGAAGGATGCGTGAATTGAAGCACTATGTTGCAGAGGAGATCGTGCGAGATGTGTTTGAGCGGTGCGGAGAGATCACCACCATTAGACTCAGCAAGAAAAACTTCTGCCACATACGCTATGAACTGGAGGAGTTTGTGGACAACGCCATCTTCCTTTCCGGTGAGTTAGTGCTCTGGTTTGGCTGTTTTGTTTCTCTGTCGCTTTATTTATCTATTTTTTTTTTCTTCCTTTATTTTTTTGGTTGGGAGGGTGAGGGGTGTGAGTTGTATATTTTATTTTTTATCTCTATTTTCCCCTCATCTATTTTTTTTTTCTTTGAGACATGCATTGATTTTTAGTTCATTTTCATTTTCTTTTTTTTGTAGCATCTCTCAATCTTTTTTAATAATTGATTCATCTTTGTTAATGTTTATAATTGGTTTGGTCAACATTCCCTCCCTTCTATATTAATGCACATTTATGTATCGAAGATTGACAACAAATCTACATTCTTTTAATCTACAATTTGTACTTACACCCTCTCTCTCTTTTTCTCCCTCCCTCTCCCTCTCTCCAGGTTATCGCATGAGGATTAACAACAGCACAGAGGCGGCGAACACAGGGCGACTTCATGTAGATTATGCCCAAGCTCGTGATGACCAGTAAGTATAAGTGAAGTGTCCATGAAGGTGTGAAGGCAAGGCAGTATGTGATGGTGAGAGAAAATGTGTGATGAAGGTACTTTTATCTTGTTCATAGTTCCCCTGTTGCCTTCTGTACGTGAGGGTGGGAACAGAGGAAGGTAGAATGATGGTATTGTTAGTCTTTCTCATTGTTAGCTGTTTGTGGGAGAGGAGGAACAGTTACTAAGAGAGGACAGGTTAGTATTAATGTTTTGTAATGTTCGCCTCTCTCGTGACAGGTATAAACAGATTGGGAGGGAGAAATTAGAGAGAACACAGACTGATACTAATACTTATACTCCTCTCTCACTTCACAATAAGTATAAGCACAATAGAGAGAAAAAATAGAGATAGAAAATAGACTACTACTACTACTACTAACACTACTACTAATACACCTCTCACCCCAACACAGGTACGAGTGGGAGTGCAGACAAAGACAACTACAGAGGGAACAGAGGCACCGGGAGCGCATTGAGGCGGAGAGGCTGCGGCCCCCCTCCCCCCCGCCAGTGGTGCATTACTCTGAGCACGAGGCCACACTCATAGCAGACCAACTCAAAGGTGAGATGCTGTGTGACCTTCTTCTTCTTCTTCTTCTTCTTCTTCTTATTCTTATTATTATTATTATTATTATTATTATTATTATTATTATTATCCATTACACCCACTAACTCACTGCACACACACACACCACAGCGGACGACAGCTTCTCCAAGGCCGCCCAGATCCTCATAACCTGGCTGGAGCGCGGGGACTGCAGCAAACGCAACGCCGGGACCTTCTACAGCATGATCCAGTCCACTAACTCCCACGTGCGGCGCCTCATGACAGAGAAGGGCCAGTACGAGGAGGAGCTGGCCAAGTTTAGGGAGCAGACCCGTGCCAGGATGCAGGGGGTTGTTATGCAGTGTAAGTATCTCCTCCCTTGTCACTTCCCCGCCCCTCCCTCTCGTCACAAGCTCTCTCTCCCTTACCCACCTACCTACCTGTTCCTGTTTTGGTTTGTTCCTCGTTAGGTGGCCGGGTGGTTGGTCTTAAGTGGTTGTCTTAGTTTGGTTTGGTTTGGTTGGTGGGGTGTTTGTGTGTCGGTAGTGATGGTTGGTTGGTTGGTGTTGTTTGTTTGTTTGTCTGTTTGTTTGGGCTGGTGGTTGTGGTTGGCATCATCTGTTGTTATTTTTGTTGTTTTGTTGTTGTTTTGTTTTTTGTTTTGTTTATTTTCTGGATTCATTGCCACTGGTGTTTCCACTGTCTATGTTTTTTTTCCTCGTTTTGTGTTCCTTTTCATTTTTTTGTAGTATGTTTTATTGTTTATCGTCATTTATTTATTTATTTTTTAATTGGCTAGTTTTACCCCATAGTTTCATCATCTTTTCCCTCCCTTGTGTTTAGGTCCCACCATGCACTGTCTGTAGTGTTCCTAGTAACATTACCCTGATGTACCTCCCTTCCACCCTCATCTGTTTCCCTCTTGTTTAGAATTCGTTTAACTGTCACTATTCACATTATATCCCAAGTCTCTTCACTGTTTCCCTCTTTACTTTATCCCTTACCGTTTCTCATACCCCATAGCTCATACTTCCATATTACACACCTTTTACAGTACTCTTCCTGCATGGCGCTTTCTAGATTATTACGTATTTTGTTTGTGGTCTTTTTTATTTCATTTGTTTATTTTGTCGTATCCATCATCATCACTGCCAGACCCCTTCCATAGCTCATTGTGTCACCCCCACCAAGGAAGAGAGGCTCATAGGAAGGAAGGAAAGAAGGAGGACCATCAAGAAAAGCAGCAGAGGAAACAGACTAAGGATTGTGGTTGTGGAGAGAGAGAGAGAGAGAGAGAGAGAGAGAGAGAGATTTGATTTAACATGCAGAGGAGATGGCTGTCTCTGGAGGTGAATGAGAGAGAGAGAGAGAGAGAGGTGACATGGGAACAAAAAACAGTATGATTGTGACCAAAGATGTACAGTTCTTGAGCAGGTATAGATGGTGAGTTTGTCTATTCATATCAGTGTTCTCACCAACACCCCCACCACCACCACCAGTGCCAGTGTCATCATCATCATCATCTTGGACACTTGAGAGGGCCGGGCCTGACCAACCCTCCTTGTATAATCACTTGTTTGCTGTACAGTACTGCCTCTTGTCATTAATTTTAAGCAAGCTTTTTCCAGCTTTCGTGCAGGGAGCCTTCTGAGTCCGTAAGTATCCCCTTTCCCCACCACGACCACTACTATTACCACCTGCTTCCCTATTTTAAGTCCCTGGCCCCTTCCCTACATCCCTCCGTCCCCTATGCTAATGACAAGCTGATGCTACTGTATGTTATGTTTACTATGGGAGGGTTGCTCATATAGTCACTGCTCAGGAACAAAGTTGAGGCATAGATCACTTTCCATTGATTATATTTCTGATTCACACAGGTTCACTTCTTTTTCTTTTGCCTGTGAAGGAGTCATGACACAGAAAGGCTCTTAATGTGTAGATGAACTCATTGCTTGGGGAATTAGATCTCACTGACTTGAAGAGTGTGTTCCTGACTACACAGACATTAATTACTTTTATGTTTTGATTGTGGTGTGTATTGCCATCTGGCCAGGAAGTGTTTGCATTGATAGCTGGTAGTCAGTCAACCACACCAGCTTCTTCTTGAGAGGTGTGCAGTGGTCAGGAACACACACTTCTTGGTGTTGAGTTCCCTGCCAGGTGGTGCAGTTGAACCTTAGTAATGTGCAGTGCAGTCTTACATTATTTTCAAGGGTTGATTCTTGCTGACTGCTTTATTGACTTGAGAGTTAGTGTCATGATAAGAACATATATACATGAGGTGCTATCTAAAAGTTTTCAATGACTACTTAAAAAGACTTCAATTTGACCCTAATGAAGTATTACTCCTGTTCTGCAGTTGTGTTGATTTTGATGGTGCTGCATTTCCTTAAATTTTGTACAGCATATCAATTTTCTCCTTAAAAGAGAGGAAATCCAAAATATACTCCCAGTCTCCTATTTGACTTACACCATCCTGGGAATGGAGTAATAGTAGTGTTCTGCCACAGCTGTAAAGTGAGCAGCCTTGCCTTGCCTTGCCTTGTCTTGCACTGGGCCAAATAATTGTTTCTTTAATTCTTATTCACCATTAGCATTGTTTGAACAGCAGTACAGTCAGGAGACCTTTGGATGGCACCTCATATTTAGAGTGAAGTAGATCACTGGATACAAACTTACTGATGGAAGGCTCTGTCACTTCCAATTCCAAAGCTTAAGGTTCTGATGTAGGCAAGAGTGGAATGTCTTGAGTTGCATTGGTTTAAGTCCAAGAGAGTGTATTCCACAGTGAAGATCTGGAATAATACATGCTATTTTTTAGCTTCACTGTAAGTAAAGTTCAGATTACTCATTGTAAATTTCAGTTGACTCATATAGGAAAGTTACATTGTGCCACATGAAGATCAGTTGCTCTATCTATTTGCCAGAATGGATGAGTTAGGTTATATCAGGTCACTTCATCTAATTTAACCCAACTTAACTTCACCTACTCTAGAAAATAGTTGGAGTGGCTGTTGTTTATGTGGCCCAATGCATGAGGCCAGCTGAGAAACTGTTGTGGTGATACAAGGATTGATGTAGTGCTGGAAAACATTCTCTTGGTCATAGGGGTTCACACACACACACACACACACACACACACACACACACACACACACACACACACACACACATTTAAAAGTATTACATTCTCTTAAGTGTAATGTAAGGTAACATGTATTCCATCAATCCTTTAAAGCCACCTCCTAAACCACACATTTTGATCAGGTCAGTGAATGTTTAATTAGTGTTAATGCATCAGTACAGAACCATCATTAATATCACTGTAATATGAATTTCCTCCGAGACACTTTTACCTTTTCATCTACAGTGTGTAGTTACAGCACCACCTAGTCAGTCAGTCAAATTTATCTTTGTCACACAAAGAAACACTAAGTTAAAGATTCACTAAATGACCTTTTCAAAGTTAAGTAACACGAGTGACTAAAACAGTTCACACCACCACCACCACCACATTATATTATTCAGGGATCCTCATACATACTGGCAGCTTGTATGGCACTTGTGATGTCCCTCCCATAGACCAGAAATTGAGTGTGTGTCCAGTGATTGTGTCTTAAGTCAGTCTGGAACACACCTCACCTAGTTCATTGATGATAATACACAGACACACCACAGGACTCAGTGGTTAGTTAAACACACACACACACACACACACAAGCTTTATGATACAAAAGCAGCACTCTTGACATTTACCATTAAAAACTGACTGACCTTGAGAGGCAGCTGGCCATTTCTAAGGTATGATCTGTTATTAACTAAACTTAAGTCAGTCTTCCTGGATGATGATGATGATGAGGAGAAATCAGGTTAGGTTAGGTCAGGTCAAAGCCACAGTACCCACTCACTGCCCTGTAGAGTGTGCCACAGACCAGGTGGAGTATGTGTCTGCTGGTCCCTCACCCCCCCACGCCCACACCCACACCCTCAGGGGCACACAAGGTCTGCTTTGAGCTGCTGCTGCTGCTGCTGCTGCTGCTCACAATGCTGCACAGACCAAGGCTGGGCTACATCGTGCATCGTCTGCACCTTTAAAGCTCCACTGCTCTTCTGTCATTTTGTGTATGCTCTTTCTGCTGTTAATGTAATGTGCACTGCATGGTAATGTATTCATCTTAGTGATGCTTTCCTCACTTTAGTGGGCACTGACCTGGAATTGAAGCCAAGATCTGATGTAAGGAGACAGGTCGTCATTGTAGTTTGTGAAGATTCACATACCAGTAGTAGTAGCGGCAGCAGCAGCAGCAGTAGTAACAACAGCAGCAGCATTGAGGACCTGGGAGGGGAATGGCAGGAGCATGAGGGGTGTGGGTAAGAGGCACAGGGTTGGATGGGGAGCCAGCTACCCCCATGTTACAAGAGTCCAGTCAGCAGGCCGGGCAGTAAGTGAGTGGTACCGCCCTTCACCCGGGGGACCTGCGGGCAGCCCCTCCCCCCTGCAGGCCGGGCCACTCCTATTGACCTGCACATGTCTCTCCTCCCGTCACTCAGTCGGTCAGATCGAGAGAGTCTTCGTCGCAGCAGGTCACCAGAAGGTCTGGGACCACTTCACCAAGGCACAGAGGCGCAACATTGAGATGTGGAAGAAGCAGGCGGAGGTACGGCTCCCCCCCGGCACCGCCCGTCCACAGGATGCCACTCCACCCGCGCTTTTCACACCCACATGATCTAAGCACATTGAAGGAGAGACTGGCTCACTTCTGATACGGATAGCCATTTTGGTGTTAATTGAGGGATATAGCTTTGTTCATTTGTGTGTTGTGTTCATGTAGCCAGTGTGTATTAGCTTACACCTGCCTTAGTGGAAGCTCTGGTGGCGTCCTGTGAGGTATGAGTGCCCCGTCGGTCAGCGAGTGAGGGTTAGGCCGCGGCGGAGCGTTGGAAGTGTGCCAGTCTCTCCATCACAGCCAGTAATGGGGTGTCATGTGAAGTCGCCTTGTGGTGTGGTCGCGGGCCGGGTCCTGTGGGCGGAGCAGTGACCAGTCCACGTTCATGGTGCACACTGTGTGAACGCCAGCTGGGCCACGTTCACGGTGCACACGTGTCAACGTTGGCCGGGCCGCGTTCACAGTGCACACTGTCTGAACGTGGATGACACATGGGGGATTTTTTATATTTCCTTAATGAATCACCTTGTAGCAAAGATTCTCTGGGTCACCACCACAGCTGCTCCCCGTGTGTGTGTCTGTGTGTCTTGCTTGGATTCCTCTTAATCTTTGTGTCTTTTTTTCTGTTCCTCCTTTTCTATCTGGTGATGTTCTGCTTCTCGTTCAATTTTCTCTGCCTCAGTTTATTTCTTTACTAATATACATTCTTTTTGGTGAGTTCATTTCCATCTCATTTCCTTTGCCTCATTTCCTTGTGTTGAGCTGCCTCTCTCAGCGACACTTAACCCATCAGTGAAGTCATGAGTTGTAATGATTGCAGAGCTTGTCATTTCATCTAAAAAGTGGAGAATTACTTGACGCTGTGGTGCTTTAGTCCGAGGGAATCTTTGTAGTGAGAGTGAGTGAGGGCTGAGCATCCTTCCTGGCCAGGT
This sequence comes from Callinectes sapidus, assembly GCA_020233015.1. Taxonomy (NCBI): domain Eukaryota; kingdom Metazoa; phylum Arthropoda; class Malacostraca; order Decapoda; family Portunidae; genus Callinectes; species Callinectes sapidus. The sequence goes on along the minus strand of JAHFWG010000385.1, from coordinate 23,524 downwards.
GTTGCATTCATACCGTGTCTCCCTTCCACACACAATATTTGGTGCCTGTCCAGTATCTCCATGCATCTTTCCCTGTGTTGTGGTGCCTCTCCCTCCTGGCCAGGCAGTGACCCCCAGCCCTCACAAGTGCAATCTAGTTGTCACTATCATGTACTATATGCCAACAGGTAAAAAGTTGCATGCAGTATTCCTGGTGAGAGCAAATGACTGAGTGAGTGGTAGCAAGTAAGACAAAGATAGCGTGCAGAGGAATGAACGAAGAAAGGAAAGTCAGCAGTAAACAGTCAGTCTCCAGTTTAAATTCTTCATTTTCACACAATTTACACCAGCTTCTCCTGCCGTATGCTGCCGTGGGGGGATCATGTCTCCTTGCCGTGCGCTCCCCGAGTACAGGGCGAGAAAGTGGCTCGGCAGGGAGACACTTCCCGGGCGACACAGAACGGCAGGAAGAGGCGGTGTAAAGCGGCCGGAAAGTGAGGGAGTCAAGCCGAGGACTGATTCCTATCCCAAGGTGGTTGTGGACTTGACGCTAAGTGCATGGGTCTGGGGCTGGCCGAGTAGTCCACATTGGCAGAGCTCGTCAGGCTAGGCATGACTCAGGCTCAGTGGAGGAGAAGTCTGTGGCTGGTAAGGAATGAGGAGAAGTAGCAGTAGGAGGATCAGGAGCAGGAAGAGGAGGAGTGGCTGAGGAAGGAGGAGCATGGGTGTACAATGCCGCTCTCTTGACACAACAATTGAGCTCTTGCCAATTTTTTAGATATAAGCTCTCAGATTGTGTTCTCTTCTTTTCTTTCGCTCTCCAGTTTCATCCACACGACATAAGCTTTTTTATATTCCATTTAGTCCTCTCATCATTTATTTTATCCACTATCCTCTCATGGATGAACCCCCACCCATGGCCCAGCCCAGGTCTAAGCCAATTGGAACACTTGAGCCCCATGCCACCCCCACGCCGGCCCTGGCAGTGGAGAGCTGGCACAAGGTAGGTGGGGCTTGCTCAGGTAAGGCAGTCAGTGGGTGGCCATGGGTGGGGTTCAGGAGGCGGTGGCATCCAGGTCGCTGTGTGTGTGTGTGTGTGTGTGTGTGCGTGTGTTTGTGTGTGGGTGTGTGGAGGGGGACATGAAAGTTTTGTTACATGATTTTTTCCTTCCCTAACCAAAAATTGATCTTGTAATATTTTTTGTAGTCTTCATGGTACTGTGGAAGTGCTTTACAGTCCAAAATTGTGTATGTGTGTGTGTGTGTGTGTGTGTGTGCTTGTGTGAGTGTTTTTTGTGTGTGTGTTTGTGTAAAAATGAGTACCCAACCAAGAGAGAGAGAAAGGAAGAGAGAGAGAGGGACATGCACACGCACACAAACACATGGCTGCCACCAAATGCCACCGGACACTCACCAGCCAAACTAACTAACCTTCCTTTCCTTGGTGTCGCAGGAGATCAAGGAAATTCAGCTGGATGAGTCAGACAAGGAGGATGCCGAGGAGATGGATGTGTCCGATGAGGAGGACATGGTGCAGCCGCCCAGGAAGAAGATGAGGCAGAATGAATACCTCAAGGTGAGTTACTTGGCCCACTGGATGTTCTGGGTGAATGTATTTGTGTGAGTAAGGAGAGCAGAACTAGGACTTCCTGTGTATTGCTGCACTTTGATTCACTGAGTTATATGGTTGCAGGATTTAATGAAACTAAAAATTTGTCCTTCAATACCTAATGATCATGTCTCTTTATGTTAATTTGTGTATGTGGTGAGAGAGTAAAGCATTTCTAAGTATGTTCCAAAGCTATGTGTGGAAACTTTATAAGCATTCATGAGAAAAGATAGAAAACAATAGATTTTAACAATTTCTGACCAATACAACATTTGGAGATGGTTGTAGAACAGGAAAGTATCCCAGGAGGTTAATAATTACTAGAAAAACCTGTCAAATTATTATGGAAGCGTTGATTAAAGTGACTCCTGTGTAGTGTCACCTGTCTATAACACTACCAACGTTCTCAGGAGGAGAATGACAGCCTGCGGTGCCAGATGGAGGCCTACAAGAATGAGGTGGACCTGATCAAGGCAGATCTCAAGTCAGAGGTGAGCATTCGCGATGACCAGATTGAGGCCTTCAAGAAGACACTCCAAGGCATGCAGCAGGTACGTTTCTCTTTTTGGAGTTCCATATGGCCACCCTTTTTTCTTGTTTTGTATAGTCATAATTTCCAGTACATAAATTTATCTTTGTTATTATCACTATCTTATAACCTAACCAATCACCCACTATTCTTTATCATCTTTCTAACCAATCACGCACTGCCTCATCATCCCAGACGCTTTCGGACAATGCAGTGCGGAAACGACAAGACGATGCGAAGATGGCGGAGCTGCAAGCCAAACTGAAGAAGCTGAGGGAGCAGATTGGAGGAGGAACTGAGGGAGGGGAAGAAGAAGGCAAGGAGGAGGTTGATGATCTCTCCTCCCTTCCTACTGCTCCTCTTTCTGACAAATCTGCCAGACTCATTGGTGGGTGTTGGTGTGGTGTGACTGGGATAGGGTGATGAATAATGGTTGGTCTCATTATAGGGAAGAGGGATAGATGATAACAGATTTTATTACAGGGAAGAGAAGGAAATAATTGTTCTCTCATTAGGATAGGGAAAGATAAAGTGATTGGTTTTACTGTTAGGTTATGAAAAATAAAAAACTATACATTATCTTGACATAAAGGGTGCTATTGATTTTACTACAGAATTTGGGAAAGAAATAAGATAGAAATATATAAATAAAGCCGTTTACTTTACCATAAAATTTAAAGAGTTCCTTGTTATAGAAGAAGTGATTAGTTTTGTTTTGCTCCACAGGCCTGACTTCCACTTTCCTCCACATACACCCAAAAGGAGCCAGTGTGGATTATATTTGGTCTTTCATCCAGCAGTTTGACAAGGAGATCCGCCCATCAGACATAGAAGCGATGCTCAACCAGTGAGTGTTGGTTGGACTTGTGCTTTGTCACTCTAATCTCTGATATATTGGTGAATTTGGATGGAGGTGGCAGATAAGTCTTTACCTTTACTTTTCCAAACACTCCTATCATGGATCAAACCTTTCTCTCTCTCTCTCTCTCTCTCTCTCTCTCTCTCTCTCTCTCTCTCTCTCTCTCTCTCTCTCTCTTCATCTCCCTTTCCATAACAATCTTCTCTCTTTCTAGGATCTTCGCACCACACACTTCCATTACAAACTTGCCCCTTTATCTTCTGAGTGTTCCATGCAGCTGTTTCCTTCCCCAGGTACCCGACAGTGTACAAGCAGATCACCACGGGAGTCGGAGCATGTCTGGAGCGCAAGTGGATATTCACCGGCTTTGAGACCACAGTGTAGGGTGCCTTGGAGTGTAGACTTTTCCCTGAGTGATGGCAGGAACATGTTTACCTGCCAGCGTCCATAGAGTAGGGGTGAGGTAAGGCTGTGGGAGGGGGGGAGGGTAGTGAGGATTTGTTGTGTATTCAGCCCGGTGTTATGGAAGCTGCTGTTAACCTCTGATGACAGTCGGCGAGTCCATAGGTCATAGTTAAGTTATTGAATCTGCAAACCCTCTCGTTGGGTATAACAAAATTTGCCATCGAGCAGTGAAGGCAATTGGTGCATCCTAAAATGTCCAGTTTTAATCATGGGATCTGCCAAGTCTGTTCCTCTGCACAGTCACGACATTCTCAGTCCTTGTGACATGTTGAGTCAAACTTTCAAGTCTTACTGGAATACCAACACCACAAGTGAGATTATATATAACACTGTGTCAGAGGGAGATCCAATAACAAGACAGTCAGCTGGACATCTTCTATACCTTGGCTGGCAGTTGTTGTGGCTCATTTGGTAAGGAGCCGTCTACCATGTGTCTCCTTTCACTGCTTCATTTCCTGGTCATCCATTTCTTACAAGCTTTAAATAAATCTCCAAACATGACTCGATGGCATCACGCAGGGAATGAAGCAGAAGGAGCAGAGGGTGTTTGCATTGAGGAAGGGCTGTGTGATAAACTGGGGAGGGTTAGGCTGTAATTGGGTGGGAGGGGATTACAACAGGGATGGTTAGTCCAGGGGGTGATAAGTGGGGAATAAGAAGAGATTTGGTGTAATCATGGAAGGATGAATGTTGTGAAACTGGTAGCTTAGTGTGGGGGAATGGTGAAGGGAAGAGAAGTGATATACTTTGAGCATAAGGAGACAGGATTTGTCTGTGAGAGAATGACTAAGTTAGGGTTAGAGGAGCTTAGGGCACAGGAAGGAAGAAGGGAAAGGGAGTGGTAAGTGAAGATAAGAAACGTGACAGTGTATAATAGTTGTGTTGAAATGTTTAAAAAGAAAGATGCAGAAATACACAAGTGGTATTATTAATGAGTGAAGGAAGATTGAAAGATAAAACTTGATGTCATAGGAGTAAAGGGATGAATGAAGAATTAAGAGTCACAGGATGAAGGCTGATTTACAGAAGCAAACATGACTGAAGGAATTTTTACTTTAGTTATGTTTTTGAGACATAAAAGTGGCTTAGTGGCACACAAAGTCAGCTGCATTCCAGTCAGCCACTACGATGGTCTTATTGTGGTGGATCTGGTGCAAAGCCAAAGCCAAGTCCAGCTAAATAGTAGTGGCAGACCAAACTGAGCAAATCTAATGGTGTGTGATTGCTATGGAAGCTGAATAAATAGTATTCAAACCCTGTTGGTAGTAAGAATACCTGACCTTGATTCTGACTGCTGAAGAATTGTACTAATTATTGTATGAGGCAAGAGAAACTGCAGATTTGGAAGTTATTGTATTCAGAGGAAGAAAGGAAAGAAAAATACACCACCAAGCAGACAGAGTAAAGGGAGGAGGACGTAGTGTGTGTTGGTGGGGAGGGAGGGAGTGAAGGAGGGAAGGAAAGCTCAGTGAATGGACAGTTTTGAACATAGTGATTTATGTACATGAGTTTATGACTGGACATGTACTGTAAGCCTGATTCCATGAGGTATACAAAGTAGCTTTTACTTCACCACTAAGGCACAAACTAAAGGTGTTAGTCCAGTGACCAGTGACCACCTTAGCCTGAAAGGTTGTGTTCAACGTGCTGCATCATGCATTTTATTGTCCATATTGAATGTGTAATTAGCTGTTTTTTGTATTGACGTGTAAATATAGATGAAACTATAATAAACACCCAAATGAGAAAACAAATTATCTTTAAGCACCATGCGTGTGTGTGTGTGTGTGTGTTTGTGTTTGTTTGTGTGACAGTTGAGTTTTCCTGTTTGGATTTAGTGTCTTATAAGTTAAGTTTATATTAATGTCTTAATAGAGAGTTAAGTATATTAAACATCAAAGTAAGAATATATATATTTTTTTACCATTGATGCTTGACAATAGGTAATTTTATGGCCTTTGGTGTATATAACAAAATTGTTTTACCAATTTGAAACCTCAGACCTTAGTAATTCAAATATCAATATCAGATAACACTATTTTTCATGTAATTTATGTTTGTCAATTAAAAGATCTGTTTTGTAATGACCAGAAAGATTATTAGATGCAGTTATTTGTTTACACAATCTTTAATATCCCTTCAATTCTCAATATTTCACATTATTCTATTCCTCCAGGACACTTATGATTTCTCAGCCCTCTTATAGCATTGGCGGGGTTGTGATGGAAGGACATGCATAATGGCAGTACATGTTGTAATAGAAAAGACTTGAAGGGTTAAACAAGATATTACAAGGAAGGGGGGGGGGATTCACTCACACCCAGACGTACCACACAGTGGCACACACATCCTCTCCCTTCCCTTCACCCTCACTCACCCACCACGCATGATAGAATTACCGAGGCATATGTTTTATCAACGAGTCTCTCTCTCTCTCTCTCTCTCATCAATATTGTTTTAGATACTTGCTGCAGATAAGACTAAATGGATTAACAAAGAAAATGTATTTAGAACTAAGCTAAGTTTTAATGTAGTGCTCATAAGAACTACTCTTCGCACCCCTAACAACAACATAGTCTTCATCTAGGAAAGTATAAGTGAAATCAATCGAGAGATGGAACAGCACGTGCCTGACTCCATCCTATCAAGACAATAAATCATACAAATACTGTCGTGTCTAGTATAGAATCTTTGGTAATACGCAACTAAGACTATATAATCTTTGTACGCAACCATCAACCTCAATGGTGAAGCCTTTATGTGTGTCACCAAGTCCTTAGTCCCGCTCAGAAGACACTTTGCAATGGTTTCCAGCGAGGTAGCAGGTAGCAGCAAGCAGTTACGTGTCAGTGTGTGTGTGACTGTAAGACCACAGCTGTATGGGTTCTGACTAAGGAAGTGTTTAGCTGGGAAGCACGTGTCTTACCACGAGAGAGAGAGAGAGAGAGAGAGAGAGAGAGAGAGAGAGAACACACCCGCCCACACGCACAGAGAGAGAGCAAAGCAAAACAAATCTATGTAATGTAGCGCATCTGCGTTTCACAGTACAGTACACCATTGTTTGTTGGTAAATGGTGCAATAGCGTCATTGGAGCCATAACGCAATCCTCAGCGTGTTTGATCATGACGGAGTTACTAAGTAAGAACAGCAGAAGAAAGCCTTGCTTGCCAATTATGTTAGTTTACTAATAATTAGATCATTCCTCTCCCTCCTTCCCTGTACCCCCCACCCCCTCCTCTCCTTCCCTCCCTTCATGCCCCCATCTCCCCTGTCCCTTCCCTCGCCCATTTTGACGTTCTTGTTCAAATAGACACTTTCTTAAGGAATTAATTATTGTTTGATCCTTTCAAACATATTTTTCAATCTTGTCATATGAAGAATACTCAAATATTTTGTTATAATGAATCTAGGAAGTATAAGCGCGAGGAATGGGGATCAAGAGAAGCGCTATAAGGGATCCCGTTCTCTTTTACCACCAGGGAGTGTCGGGCGGCGAAACAGAATCAGAGCCTAACATGGAGAGCTCCTCGATTCCATGGCAGCGGCGAGTTCCGAGATTTATATGTGTCTATTGATTATTGCCGTGCGTGGAGGGGAGCGAGTTGTTCAGTGTTTGTGAGGCAGTGACACGAGGCGGAGGTGACACCCGGAGCTCCCCACCATGACCGTTGTGACCAAACCCAAGACTGACACCAAACCTCTCGTCCGCCATGAGCTGGAGGTAAGGACGCCCCCCCCTGCTGGGACACGCCCTCACCTCACCCGCTGTAGCAGTTGATGTGACGCTCCAATTGGTCGTTAGGTGGAGATGGTTAGGTTATTGCGTTATTGTGGTGGTTTGTCATACGATGTTACGATTGTCTCGGTTATTGTTACTTTGTTATTGTTAGTCACTTGTTATTATTATTATTATTATTATTATTATTATTATTATTATTATTATTATTATTATGCATCTATTTATTTTTGTTGTTATACGGACGGTGAAGGGAAAAAATGATAATAACTGGTAGAATAAATGAATTACTGTGAAAACGTGAGAATTGATGAAATGTATAAACCAGAGAGAGAGAGAGAGAGAGAGAGAGAGAGAGAGAGAGAGAGAGAGAGAGATGAACGAAGAGCGAGTGATGGAGAGGAACGAAAAACAGCGCCACACACAACGAAACGCTTCACTTTAAACGGATGGAAACAATAATCACTCCTTCTGAACACACACACACACACACACACACATGCGTTATAAATTAGCTAATCTTCTTCCTCATCCTCCCTTATCCTCTTACTGTTCTTTCCTTTTTTTTCTTTTTTTTTTCCCACATGTATGCATTATAAGTTAGATAATCCTTTCTCCATTCTCTTAATGTTCTTTTATTTTTTCTTTGTTTTTTATTTTTTTCCACATTTATGGGTTATAAGTTGGCTATTGCTTTTCCTCATCCTTCCTTATCATCATCCTCTTAATGTTTTTTTCTTCCTTTTTTTCTTATTTTTCTTTCTTTCTTTTCTTTCTTTCTTTCTTTCTTCTTCTTCTTCTTCTTCTTCTTCTTCTTCTTCTTCTTCTTCTTCTTCTTCGTGAACCACAGTAAGTAATGATAATGAGTAAAACAGAAAAGAATGTACTTTTTATGAGAGAGAGAGAGAGAGAGAGAGAGAGAGAGAGAGAGAGAGAGAGAGAGAGAGAGAGAGAGAGAGAAGTAATCATTGAACCCTTTCTCCCTAAATCCACTTCATCTTTCATTGTTTATGTTCAGATTTGAATATGAAAAAAAAATAAAGAATAACACGTCTTATTTCTCTTCTTTAGCTGCCCTTATCTCCCCTCCTCCTCCCCTCCTCCACTCCACTCCGCCTGTCAGGATGTAGGTCGTGGGGGGTGGGGAGGGATAGGGGAGGAGGGAAGAAGAGATGATGGGGGGTGAGGGGAGAGGAGAGGGGGGGGGCAGAAGACGTGGGTAGAGAGAAAGAGAGAAATACATGTTGCCTTGCTTCCTGTTTTCAATGTGGTTTAACGCTTTCACTGCAATGTACATCACAACACAGACATAAAATAGAGAAGTCTTTACGAAACTCGAGAGGAAAGATAGAAAGGATAATTTGAAAAGAGTCTATTGAACAGTTTTATTAATAGAATGGTTTAATGGCGGTGATAATTTAGAAGAGACTGTTTTGTTAATAGAATAGTTTGTGATGGCGGTGAATTAGATTAGGTTAGGTTAGATTAGGGGGAAAAATAATAAAAAAAGAATGTATATTAGTCTTTAGTTAATAGGAGGGTTTGAGATGGCAGTGAGTTATATAAGTGGGGAAAGATCTCTCTCTCTCTCAGTGGTGCTTTGTTAATAAGGAAGATGAAACGAATTGCAGTAAGTGTTAAAACATGTATTATTATTTTCCTCTTCCTTGTTTTCCCTTTCTTTCTTTCTTCCATTATTATTTTCTTTAGCGTTGTCAATAAAAAAGGTTAGATGTTGATTTTTTAATTAATTATTCTGTTTTATGTTATTGTACGTGTGGTTTTAAAAGATGTATTATTTTTTACGCTTTTCTTTCCTTTCGTTCTATTTTCTTTATTATTCTATTAGGCTTGTCAGTTGAAAGAAAAAGTCACCCGTTGATTTTTTTATATATAATATTTTCCATTTTATTCTCGTGAAAATTTGAAGATGGAGATGGAAAGTCTCTCTCTCTCTCTCTCTCTCTCTCTCTCTCTCTCTCTCTCTCTCTCTCTCTCTCTCTCTCTCTCATATCGACCGGTTTATTTGACACGGTCTCTTGAATCGACTTGTTCTGACCTTGTGTGTGTGTGTGTGTGTGTGTGTGTGTGTGTGTGTGTGTGTGTGTGTGTGTGTTGATCCATCTGCTTAAACCTGAGACACTTGAAGGACACTGTTACCAGCATCGATTTTCACTGTCCTGCCAGAAAGAGTATATATTTTATCCACGCCGTCTCTCTCTCTCTCTCTCTCTCTCTCTCTCTCTCTCTCTCTCTCTCTCTCTCTCTCTCTCTCTCTCTCACTTTGTTGTTATTCATTTATTCAGTTGTTTGAATATTCCAGATTTTATTGTTTATTTATCTTATTTATTTTTCATTTAAATTATTTACCTGTTTATTATTCAATCCTTTATTTTATTTTATTTATTTATTTTATTTGTATGTTCCTTTTCTAATAATGTGTCCACTTGAGGAAGGAAAACAAGACATCATCTAAACGTGTCCCATTTCACCAGCTTTCTTCTCTCGTTGCTCCACATTGGCTCGTCAAATAATATAATACGGGTTTGATACACGTTGCATCCACTCAGTCACTCACCAGTCTGCTGCGTCATTGTCACTCGCGGGTTGTTAATAACTTCCTAAAATTGGTCTCACTTTGTTTTTGTTATTATTATTATTATTATTATTATTATTATTATTATTATTATTATTATTATTATTATTATTATCATTATTATTATTATTATTGTTGTTGTTGTTGTTATTTTCCTTTTTTTTGTCACGTGGAGATTTGATTGATGGCTTTATTGCGTCTTTCCGTATTCTAGTTACAAGCATGACATTTAAAACTCTCTCTCTCTCTCTCTCTCTCTCTCTCTCTCTCTCTCTCTCTCTCTCTCTCTCTCTCTCTCTCTCTCTCTCTCTCTCTCTCTCTCTCTCTCTCTCTCTCAGTGGGAAGTGTTGATCTGATCTAGAGTGGTATTGAAAACCACACCACCATTGCATCAACAGTGTTCCTTTTATTTGTGGTGCAATTACCAGGGTGTTTAGTCTGCGAGGACAAAGAAAGCAAGCAGGCACACACACACACACACACACACACTAAAGGAGAAATAAAAGCATGTATTATATTACCACAAAGTAAGTAAATACACAGCGGATAAAATACACCCACACCCACACACACTAATGTTATAAACTTAATTCATTCAAACCACAAATCAAAATACAATTATATACAAACTATTAAATAAACGAAGAACACGCAGTAACAACAACAATTAGATCCACTGTGATAAGAGTGAAACCACGTATATACTACCTTAATTAACCCATAAAATCTCTTAACAAACCCCCGACATTATCCCAAAACCACAACAACAAACCCTAAACCACTAATATACTTTCCTTAGGGCGGGAAGTGTGTGGTGGTGGACCCGTCAGCGGCAGTAGCCATGGACGAGGAGGCGTGGCTATCAAACGCTGCCCGGTGCCGCGTCTCCACCGCCACCAGCGTGAGTGTCAGCATCATCATTCTGCTCATCATAAGCATCGGCATCTTCGGCGGAGTGTTCCTCTACCGCCAGTTCAAGGCCCATGAGGTGAGTAGTATACTGAGGCGCGCACCACACCAGGAGGGAGGGGCAGGAGGAGGAGGAGGAGGAGATGGTGTAATTGATTGAAACATGATTGGTGGGTGAAAGAGAGGAGGAAGAACAGAAGGAGGACAGAGGAGGGAAAATAGAAGACAGAAGGAAGAACAGGAAGAGGACAGAGGAGGTAGAACAGAAGAAGACAGAGGAGGAAGAACAGGAGGAGGACAGAGGAGGAAGAACAGAGAGACAGGAGGAAGAACAGGTAGAA